>VZRN01001083.1:4764117-4797686 GCA_013397935.1 Dasyornis broadbenti | reverse complement strand
CGGGGCGCGGGGGGGGGGGGGGGGGAGGGAATCCACGCTTCTTGGTTTCTGTGTCACAGAGGCGAGAAAATTATCTTTGGATGTAAAGTACATGGCACGTTTCTGAGAGCCAGATGCACCAAGCCTGGCTCTGCAGCCCTAATTTACAGAGCCTCACTCGAAATAAAATAATAATTCACTTCTGCCATGGTTCTGAGTGGTAAAATGGCTTCTGCATTTTGAAGAAGCACTAAGTAAAAATCACCAGGGACATTTTACAGTGCCAAAGGTTCCTGCTTGTCATTTTGTACTTTTTTCCCTGTCTGAATTACCTTTCAGCACAGTATCAGTTGTAATTGTGCGAAGTTCAGCTTAAGGATCTACGAGGAAGAGAACTCTCCTATGTTGGATACTTCGGAATAACCTTGACCTTTCATTAGTGCTTATCCTACAAGATAAGTCATGCAGGGAAAGCAGGGAATTGGGCAAGGCACCTGCAAAAGCACAAATGAAATGGCTCTATTTTTAAACTAGTGTTAAAATGGCTCCTGAATCTGACAAAACAAGGGGCACTCAGGAGCTAAAAGACAAAATCTAGAGCTCGGTAGCAAAATTCAGTTTGACACACACAGGACCCTGAGCTAATTTCCTCATCCCCAGATGCATTTTTGTGCCGTTAGTGCAACCAGACTCAAACTGCCAGAAAGGGTAAATTCCCTCTGAAAGAAACTGAATCAGCCAAAAGTATAATCAGCTTTTCAGGGAAGTACAAGACCACTGAACCATGTTTCCAGTTGCATTTCTTTGTTCCTCTGCAACTGTTTTCTGATATTTGTAGCAGTAATTATAAGGGCCACTAACATTTATGAGTCTTTTAAATTAAAGAAGCCTAATTCTGGGTAGGAAGCTTGAAACATTTTCTTCACAGGGCAGCCACTAAAAGGTTAAAGTCGAGTCACAGCCCCTGTGAAAGTTTTCCTTCAGCAGATAATGCCTATCAAGATGGTCTTTCTTTCTCCTGTTACACCCTGAGAGCAGGAAACGGGGCAGCATTTATATTGCAACACAGCCCTCTTCACTCTTCAATATTAAGATTATTACCAGCACAATGATATTTTAATGAACACTTTTATACACGGAGCTAATGAACATTTAAAGGAAAAGATACATGGCACAAACCACAATAAAATGTGATGCCTCGTAGGAACACTGAGTATTCAAAAGCTTTTCAGGGTTTGACCTTAATGAAGCACAAGAGCAATCCTGGGTACAGATCCCATTTATATGCGGAGTATAGTGCAGGCCGGAATGAGGGCTTCTGCAAAAGTTAATTGTAATTTTCTGGTGAGGAAGGATCGCATGTTCAGGCCTGAAGTTATTAACATCTATTCTGGTGGAAATAGGGATACTGGGATACACTTTGTCAAATCAAGAAGAGTACTTTCTGCTTCAGATATGTTACCCTAGAGGTGATGTACCACCATTTGAAAATCTACACTCCCAAATCAAATTCCAAATGCCAAGATGGGAGCAAACTGATCAGTCAGGAACTTTTGCTTGCATCTAGTAATGCTGGAGAACAGGCAGAGGAGATTTTCAGTCCACACTAGCTGGAATATGCACAGGCCTGGAAACCAAGCTGTTAATTGTAAATACTTCCTATAGAATGGACTTTTAAAAATTTTCTGAAAGAAGTACACTCTGCTAGAAAAAGCAGTTTTCTCTCTGTACATAACACAGTCCTTGAGGGTGTGACTGTAGGTACACAAACAAAGCTGTATTTAATCTCTCTAAGAGAATTTTATAGAGAACATCTGTTAAAGAGAAAAGTGTATTTGTTTCATGAGCATTGTAACATTCAGTAATATCACCTCCTTGCACCAACATATAAGCTTTAAATAGTGTGATGTCTGTGTATTTTTCAGATGTAATTTGTTTTAGCTCCTGTAAAATAAGGGCAGCAGACAAAGAGCTGTGCTACACTGTGATATAGTCACAGTATTCAGAATTCAGCACTGTATGCACATATTGGAGTGAACAACAATTTCCTTCCTGTACGAGCATTTTAATTTATGGAAACATACTGTTTTGTGTAAAGAAGGCAGTAGATAATTAACAGTATTCATTTAATCTAATTATAGGCCTCTGAGGCAAAAAGCTGACACTTTTCATTGTGGTATATTCAGGGAAGTTAATTGAAACAACATTGCAGCCACAAGGCATAACATGCCCATCGTATATTTGATACTAATTCTTTTCTCAAAAACGGGATGAATCTGATACTCGCTAGAGATAAGACTTGCTGTTACTCACTCGAGTAAGGAAAGTCTGGGGAACCTCATTATGCAATGCTGCAGCGCACTGCAATATCTCTGCAATTCCAGAGCTAACCACAGACAACTTAATTTGCCAAATTGCGAGACAGTTTTGTAATGTACACAAGTATCTATTACAAATTAAGAAAAGATTGAACACATTTTCAGCTGGGACGTAGGTCAGAATTTGAACAGAGATCTGCCTCAAGAAGCAATAGGTCAATGTACCAACTTTTAGCACTGTTTAATCTTTAGGAGGAACCAAACAGTAATAGCAACCTTACCCCTAGGAGTTGTTATTAGAAGTGTAATTTGTGGATTTAACTTATCAGTATGACAAACAGATACACAGACAGCAAATTAAGACTTGCAGATCCCAAGTATATATAAAAAAATGTCAGACCATGTGCAGAATAATTTTTTCTACCACCTGATACACACCAACAATTCAATCTTCTGACACCAGTGAAGCTTTCATTCTCAAAAGGAAAGTAAAGCTCGGTTCTGCAAAGCTTGCCTTCAGCTTGCAGAGAATGTGACAGACTGAACATGCTGTTTGTGGGGAAGCATTTGGCATTTATATTTTAAAAATCTGAATTTCTTTAACATAAATGGCAAGTGCTTGCAAGCTAAATCACCACAGCAGGGGCAAATTTCAGTGATTGCCCCTGCTTTGCCACTTTAGGAATATAAGAGGTGTCTCTGCAGCTCCAGCAGTACCATGGGGTAGGACACCTTCCACTCCCTTCCCTGGCTCCTGCTCACTGACCTCCACCTCTGCTTAGCCCATGGGCAGCCCCCAGCCCTCTCCCACTCTCTCCTCCTGTGTCTCCAGGGGATGTTCCTGGCTGGTGGGAGGTAAAATTGCCAAGGCAGTGCTGCTGACCCCTGTAATGAATTACCCACAGTGTAATTAGGATGGTGCAAGCCCTTTTAAGAGGAGAAACACCCGCAGTGAAAGGCCATGGAGCCGAATGTGGGGCCTTGCTTTGCTCTGCCAGTGCGAAACACTGCTGGCAGCCCTACCTATCATTTCAAAATTACTTGTAGTATTTTCAAGTGTATTTAGCAGAAATACTTTTTACTGTGGTTTAAAAAGCCGTTTATTGTACTTTAGACACTCAAATGTTTGTTAACAAAATCAGAGAGAGGAAGCCTGAAAAATAAACAGATAATGACATGCGGTCACCTTAACTCCAGGGCTTTGGCTCAAGAGATCTAGAATATGTGATAAAGATCTCTAACAAGAAAAGAAAATGTGGCTATAGATGTTAGTCATACCTGATTCCTATTCCTATACATCACAGATAAATCATAATTTGCATTTATGTGTGACTCAGAAAATCAGCCTATTCTCAGAGTTCAGTCTGTACTCACACCCCTTCTCTCCCTCGATGCTCTTTCTTTTGTCTGGCTGCTCTGCCTTCTCTTTCTCCTCTGTGCTGTTTTAAGGTAACTCCCAGCTCTTTCTCTTCCACACTGTGTCTATCCATCTCTACATTCCCTGACTGCTGCCTTCTTACACACTTCACACTCTGTTTTCATCTCCTATTTTCCTTTCCTTCATCTGCACATCCACCCTCTTATTTTTTCTTAATTATTTCCTCTGGCATCTTACCTTTATCTCCATTATGGTTATTAATCTCCTTACCCAATATACCATATCCTTTCCCATTGCCCAGCAGAATCTCTTTATGTAAATATGTATAATCTCTTTTTTTCCCCTAGTCATGCAACTGATGTCTGTCCATGATGTCCTAGGAGTATTATTAGTGGTCAGTAATAGTTATCTCCTTGGACTCTACTGTCTTCATCTCCTCCTTCCTCTCACTTTCTGCTCCCTGGTTGCAGGCCTCCTCCTAAAGTCTTCCATCTTTGTGACCCATCCTCCTTTTCTCTGCAGCAGCAGGAGAAAGGGAGATGATGCACACAGGAGGGGCACCCAGACCTCCCAGCAAGGGAGGAGCACTCGTGCTCCCCACTGCCCGCGGCACAGACGGTACCCGGCTGCTCTGTGGAAGCTGCTGAACACAGAGTACGCTCCGTCAACTCGCGCTGGCCTTCAGAAAATTAAGCTGATAAAAGCGAGTAATTTTTAACCAATCACATGCAAACTGAGATTTTTTTCAAGTCTTGAAACTTTTTTAACAGTTGGATGCACATCTGTGAAACCACAGCAGCGGTGCTGCCAAATTCCAAGTTGCTGCTTAAAAGGTGCACAGATGGAACTAGACCACTGATGGTGTTCCGTTTCAAATTCCCTCTGTAATGGGGATACCAACACTTCTGAATGAAGCAACCAGATTATTACTTTTTAATATGGGCAAAATACTTTTTTAACCTTCTTCTTGAAAATTACTACAGTGGTTTAGCTGGCAACTGCCAAAAATTAAACCTGAGGCAGATGCTTGGCTTGGAAAATACCAGCCCAAACAGTGACAAGCAACTGAAAACAAGATGTTATTATGAAGCACTAGACAAGGTTAAACAGAACAGGGGGAGACTTTTAAGAGATCTGCAATGAATTTTTAATAAAAACTTTGTTGAAATAAGCAGAATTCAGTCAGATTTCACCTTTTTGGGTGAAGATATTTCCTCTAAAAATAAAAATGAAAATAAAGGAAAATAAATCCAGAATGTTATGATATGAAGAGGGAGAGAGGAGTGTGTTCAGTTGAGACTGGGAGCACTGTGACTGAGGGCTGGACCACTCTCTTTGGCAACAAAACCAACTTGAAAGATCTACAAAAGCACAGGAATAAATGATCCAAAAGTATTCTGTGCAGATGAAACTTTACAGAAACAGCAGAGTGAAGGGGGAAAGGAATTGTTTCTGGTGGGAGAATGTCAAAGCAACAGAAAGGAGAGTCCAAATATTTCATTAGCTTTGGAGTTCTTAAATATCCTCATCAATGCAGTTTACCACAACAAGCCCCAGGGAAAACATCATCTAACAGTCCCCCAAAGTGCTCCACATCACCCAGAGTTGACTGTTTGCCTTCCACAAAAACTGAGGCAGCTCAGGAGCTGCTCCCTGTGTTGCAAGCTCTGTTCCGTGGCACCAGTGGTGGCTCTGGGAGCGGTGGCAGGGAGGGCAGCTGAGCTGTGACCTGTTCCAGTGCTCTGCCTGACACGTTCCACTGCCTCCCTGCCAGAGACTTCCAGAGCAGGTTCACAGCAAGAGCTCCAGCAATTACCATCGAGTGCTGGTTGGCACTGAAAATTGTCATCCCATTCCTCTGTTAGGGATGAAAACAAGAGAGTCACAGAAGCCCTTTCTAATATACAATGAGCTGCCTGTTAATTTGCAAGTACAAACTTTTTTCTGCCTATAAAATTAATACTTTAAAATACTTTTAGCACATTTAGTGGGTTATCTGTCACCTGACTATCATTGCCTAAAAGATTTGTTCTAGCTTGAAAAGAAATTAATTCAGGAAGTCCTGTGGCCTTTGTTTTGCAGGAAGTCAGAGGAGGTGAAAATGGTGGTCCCTGTGGCCATCTCATCTCAATCAGTCTGTTTGTCTGGGATTTTAACAGCAAAACTACACTAATGCTGTAAACTTTCTCTGCAGTTAAAATACTCTGAAATATCTTGCACAGCCTGTGTTTGAAAAATTTTCATTGCATTTAAGCAAAATGCTTCATGTTAATGGTCATGATCATCTAAATTATGGTCCAAATGGTGACCTGTGATAATACTGGAGATCAATATGGAATTAAAAGTATTCTAATTTAACAAAAGAAAACAATCTGTTTTCATAAACAGATAGTTGAAAATTTTTGCTAGGTGCTGTTGCTTGGCATACAAATTCTTTTGCCTTTCTTAAATATGTGTTTGTTATATTTAGATTTCTTTTTGGGTTTAATACTAGGCCTGGTCTGGCAGTGCTTAGTTCTGGGACCACTGTAACACTTACACAATGTACATTACTCTTGAAGGTATCTTATGCTCAGCATGTTCTTCCTTCTGATACAGTTTCCCTCTTTTTTTTTTTTTTTTTTTTTTTTAATAAATTTAAAAGCAGGAAAAATTGCGGTTTAAGGATAGCAGAAAACTTGGCCTGACAACATGATCTAATGAACCACAAAGCAGCTTTCAAAGAGAAAAAGTAGCAGGAAGTTCTTTCATACCGGGTATTAAAAATAGACTGCACCAAGTCCTGGAATGCACACGGCAGTTGTGTAATGATTTTACAGTGACATGCATTAGGAAATATTCTCAGTACATGTTTTTCCTTCCTAACACCCAGTTTACTTCTCTGAAGTTTGGAAATTCTTCATATGGATGCTTCTAAGAAGTCTAAAATTATAACGTTCATTTGAATAACCTATCAATTAGCCAGCCACATAATGACAACATCTAATGGTACAATTGAAGTATTTGAATTTAATATACCATTTTCATAATGGTACAATATGAAACACACGATGGAATCCAATTTTTTTCCCCCACAAGTTGGACTTGATTTATTTCTGGCAATGTAATTGATTTTGCACTGGAGACACTAAAAGAGAGAGATCATTTTGGGTACATATCATAAATATTGAGAACACCAGCTCCCTCGAAGCACAGAGAAGTCTCCCAAACATTTCAAAAAGGTTTTTATGTTATTGGGTACTTTCTATAAATGGAAAGACTGAGGGGAGCCAGAACAGATCTATCTAGTTTCTATCATGCTGAGGAAACGAAATGGTAAATTATTTTGAAGAATATCTTCCTCAGACTTTTTTTTAGAGATTTCCCACAGGTCTAGGCTCCGGATCTTTGCAGTATAATTTGATAAGGTAAAAAAGGAGTTGGAAAACAGCTGAAATCTAACTTTTGGGTTTTCACAGTTGTATTGTTTTCTTGAGTTACTCAATGTTCAGAACGATCTGCATCATCCTCTGCCTATAGCAAGAGGATCATACAAGGAAGGCAGCATTACTTTGTTATTTGCCCACAATCTTTTCTGCCTTTTCTGTTAAAAACCACAAGCCCACCCATGACCTCTAGACTTCCATGGCCACCATGAACTTAATCGCTAACATTTTTAGTTTAAATTTATACTTCAAAACCAGCAAAATTCTGATGGGAAGGCTCACACATCTCTCCCACCTGTGTCACACAGAGTATTTCCACGATTGCCATGTATCAAGATGGACCCAGAAGCATAATTACAGACATTTTTGATCACCCACTTATGTCAGTGATGGAGAGCGATAGGAAGTATGGCAAGTGAAATTCTGTTCAATTTTGGCTCCTGCTAATAAGTTTTTCCCAATTAATGTAGTGGAGATTAAATACCAGGAGATCCTGAACGGTCAGATATAACCATGGTAAAGCAGTGAGAGTCTTTTTTTGAGATGAGTAGAACTCTAAGTGTTGGGTCTGGCTTTCCTGAGATATCTTTAAAATATTTTCAGAGCTAAAAATGCTTTTTGTGGGGCAAGTGAAGCTCCACGCTGTTCTTTTTGAGAACAGAGAAAAACCTCATTAAAGTACAATCAGATAAAACATCTGATTTATTTTCTCTCCTTACTGTTCTGAAGAATGACAGGATTAAAAAATCCATGTTTGACATGTGAACAAACTGTACCACATCCAAAATACTTCATTTTGGAAAGACATAAAAAAACAATCCAAGAACAAGTTAGAATCTTGTAGGGAAGCTGTTTGTTAGATAAATTATTAAGAAATATCTTAATTGGCAGTCTGAAATAAAATGAAAAGGGGAATATTGAATTGACGTCAAAAAAATCATTTTAGAAGAAGAGGTAGGAAGTGAGCACCAGAGCTGAGATGACAAACATAATTTTAGAAGATCAAAGTGTCTTTAAGGCCATAAAATGAAAGAAAAACTGGTTATTAACACATTCATTTGCTTCTAAATGCTGTTATACAAATATATTTCTGAGAATCCAGTGCCTAAAAAGTAATTTGTGAATAAGTCAATACTTATTTTTCTGCATTGATACATAGGCAAAGCTCGAGCTGTTTATGAGGGGAGGAACAGGGTTTCATGCAGTATTCAGCAGTGCTCCCACTTACAGGAAGACTCATCATCCAGCCTGATTAGTTTACAGGAACTGAAGCAAACAACATTCTGTGTTTTCTTACATATTTTATGACTATTTTCATATAAGCAAAAATCAGACTTTGCCCTTGTTGAGGAAAGGACATTTTAGAGCAAAGAGAGAATTACAGCCTCTTATTTTATTTAACTCTTCTGCAAGCTTTGATTTACTCAGTCACTTGTGAATATTTCTGACTTTTATTTATTAACTTATTTTCCTATGAGGTTTGCTGTCACTTAATGTGCTACTGAAGGTCAACATTGTAAATGTATTTGTAAATGAAGGTTTCTGTTTTGGCTGAATTTAAAACCTCAAGTGTTTTTTTGTCCCCAAACAAACAAGGGAGCCCTCATTTTCCTATTCAGAGAAAAAAAACCCACTCTTTTCCCCCCAAAATTTGCTCTTACTTTGCTTGGAATTTTCCTTTTTTCTGCAAACCTTTATTCTCTCGATTAAAGTTGCTGATGTGTCTAAACTAAGGCAGCTGATTATTATATTCAGAAATGGGGCAAATTTGAGCTCACCTCTGGAACCCAAAGCAAAGCTCTGACACACCACATTTTCATCTGCTTTCCAGAAAGGCAGGGATTATCCTGTAGCACTGAAGTTCTGCTTTCATGGTGGGAAGGAATTCTGGATTTTACACTGTTTGCTGGCTATGCACAACAGAAAAATAGACAATACCATCGGAGCTTGGGACAATTAACAGGATGTCTTTAGAATATTTTTATTACGTTAATCTTTTCTTTTGCTTGAGCCAGCATTCCCCTTGAGAGGAAGAGAAATGATGCTGAGACAACTTACTATTGCAAATTAATTGTATGGTCCATTTCCCAAGCATTTAATTTGGCCACAGCAACCTGTTCAACTCAAATGAGTTGTCAAAAAGTGACACAAAAGAGAGGCCAAGTTCTTTAGAGGTGGCCAGTAATTTTAAAGGATGAAGGGAAATGGCTGGCATGATTGCTTTTGTCCAAGTAAAGCCTCTTCTAAACAGGGTAAGGGAAAATCAAGTGATTTGGCCTCACCAAAATTCATGCTACTTCAGACCTTTTGGAAATGTTGATTGAAGATGAACTCCAGACCGGAACAGAAGACTGGGAAAAGGCTTCATATGGCAAAATCATATGAAATATAAAGAAAAAAGTGTAACATTTCTTACTTCTCATAACAGATAAGTCTGAAAATTTGGATATAAGTTCGGGATAGGAATTGGGATAGATGCACCTGCTCCAACCTGAGCCACTGACATGCAAGGCAGGTCTCTCTACCTGCCCTTGTGCAGGTAAATCTGTTGACATGAGATCTCTTTTGCTTCCAAGTCAACAGGTCTGAATTAGATCTTTTACAGCATGGCTTGTTTTTTCTTTTTTAGCTCTGGTATTCTAGAAGTATTTCCATGAATGTAGCCCTTCCCTGAGTCCACTCTTGGTATTTGGACCTCTGTGATTAAGCAACCCTGGATTCCTTAACCCATTGCCTCCAGCTTTCCCAGGCTCCTGCCTGGGTGCTTGTCTCACAGCTGTATGGATTTTAGCTTTTCAAAGTAGAGTTTGATTCATTCTCTCAACACAGGAACTTATCTTCAGCATAAATATTTTGGAACCACAAAGGTATAATTTTGTAGTTAAATAATCACATTTTTCTGGGAAAACTTAAAGGCAGTGGGTAATGCGGACAGATTAGGATTTGGCACTTTATCAGACTCTCAAGGAATCTCTCTCTGAGTAAACTCTGTTTCACTGGGAATATTTATTGTTCAGGAAGCAACACTTAAAATTTTCTTTGCTATAGAAATAGGTGGTCTATCACCTCAAAGAAAACTTCCACCAGCCTGATCACTCTCTATAATGATGTATCCTTCTACCATAAAGCAGGTATAACCAAATTTTTCTGATAGGGAATACCTTTTTGAAACTAGGATATAGATACTTTAGTTATAGAGAGTAGAAAACTAATAGACATCAATAGAAAATTGGAATGGATGAAATGCTTATCTTGGTACATTTTGAAGATAACCAGTTCCCATTTTGTTTGCATGTCCTAGAGATGACTTCTTTTCAGATAATTACTTTCTATAATTTCAGATTCCAGAGAAGTATGATTCACAGAAGTGCAGGGATGCCTTTTACTGAGCCGACCTTGAAGAACAGATCTGTTTCATTCTGTGCTTAGCCTCTTCTTTCCTGCCTCCTCTTATCACTTTTGAGCAGCCAGAACCATCAGAGATGTTCCCTCTGCAGGCTCCGTGCTCCTGCCAGCTCGACTGCCCTGCAGATGGTGGCCAGGAGCAAAGCTCTTTGCCGGGTCTGGGCACAAACTTGTTCTAAACGTTACTCAAATACCCTAATCTGATTCTTGGTACCAGATATCCATTCATTTATTAAGAACAAACACAGCAGACAACTAATGCTGCACTTTTTCTGTTATTCAAACCTGCTGCTAACAATGAAGAAGATGATGTCATTCCCTGGACGTGACAAAGGACTAATATTATATGCAGTAAAAACAATGAGTCAACAGTTTCTATGCCCTTGAGGTCAAACCATTCAGCAGTTTTGAAAGTAGACTGCTCATTTTTGTGCACAGAGCTTGTTGTATATTAATACAAAATGTGTAAAATCAAGATATCATTTGAAAAAAAAATTGTCGTTTCAAAGGGAATTTTTCAAACTAAAAGTCAAATTGAAGTATCTTATAACATAAACTAACAGATAATTTCCCCGCATATGTTAATTATAATATTGCAAAACTCTTTTCTTTTTTAGGTCAAAGATACATTATCCATGTTATCATTTGTATGATCCTGAGAGGCACTTTGCAGTTCCCAGTAACAGGAATATGAACTGTGAGTATTTATGCATACCTAAATAAAATGAAATTTTCCGGAGATATTTTGTAATGGTCTGAAAGAAAGACCTTTAACACGCAAATGTGTTTTGACAGACAACTGAAAGCAAGGAGTCTAACAACAAAAATTTCCCAGATTTTCTGGAATACATGAGGAATTGACCAAATCCTGGCCACCTCTAACCATAGCTGCACCTAGCTCAGGCTAGTGCAAGAAATGTTGTGTTCATACAGACCCTTTCTTCGGCAACTCTAAAACCTTTGTGGAGGATTATTATCCTGCTCATACAGCCTGTGAAACCACAGCACAGAGAAGTGACAGCTCAAGGTCGTGCAAAAGCCAGGAGAGTTTGGAAGAGAACCTGGATTTCTCAATCCCTGTCCAGCACTGCCCACTGGGCTAGATTGCCTCTCTGAGGATCTGCCTGATAAAGCTCCTTTTCCTAACTGGACAAAGGAGTTTCTGTGAGGAGTTTCAGTTCATCATGAACTGAAACTTTGAGGAGTTTCAGTTCATAATATTGTTGTCTATAATAATTTTATTTGGTGAGAAAATAGATTTGCCTAGTTACATCAGGTTCAAGTGCAAGGGAATCCTAGGCCAATCTCCATTCCTGTTACCCTTGCAGATCAAATTTAGAGACAGGAGAACAAATGGGATTATATCTAGATGGGCTTCTATGTAGGAAGAAATATCCTTTTGCCTTCATTGACCCTATCTGACCATGTTTTAGATTAAAATGAGTCTTAGAGTAGAATAAATAATATTCGTCATCCTGACAATTAATTGAAATGAAATCTTAGACTCTGAATCCCACGGAATTTCTTCTGGCATGCTGTCAAAGTGCTGGATAAAGTCTTCTAAGCTTATGCTGAGCACTTTAGTGTGTCACCTAAAATAACTGCAAATGGATTCAGGCACAGCTTGTACAGTAGATCCCAGGCCCAAGTGATTACTTACCCAAAATCTGGAGGAGCACATCTGGTAGCCCAGCTGGTCAGTGTCCTGACAGATTTATTGCAGAAATAAATGCAGGAGGCATGGCTCAGTCTGATGTTTAAACTCTCTGCCTTCTGATGCTTAGGAAACTCTAACCTTTTAGAGTCTTTAATAGAATATTTAAACCAAATATTTAAGACCTAAAGACATCTCAGTTGTTTTGGGGGTTCTGCTCAAGTGAGACCAGAAATCTTGTTAGGGCACTTCAATTGAAACAGACTTTTCTACTAACAATTGCTCTTACAAACTTAAACAAAAATCAGACAGATTTCAGACAAGGCAAAATAAAGAGACTAAAGCAACTTACAGAATTTCCTCTGGATGTCTCAAGCTAATTGCAAATCCTATGGCCTGGTATTTTCATTTCCATAGTCACAATTAAGGGCCCAATGATTTTGATGCCATGTAAGAGGGATGAAATACATCTCCCATGTGAAATTAGAGTCTTCTTTTCAAGTTGTGTGATATTTTTGCAGGCAACATGTCTTACGGCCTAATGAAAGCCAAAACCTGAATGTTTGCAGGAAGATTCACACATGCTGCAGCCATGTAGGTGTGCTGTTCAACTCCAGTGACACAAAAAAATACAAATATATTTAATTACAGTTATTATTGTCTATTTAATAAGTAGACTTATGAACTACAAATAAAAATAGAGGCTCATATCCTCTTGTATTCCAAGAACGGATCTTCACCTGATCTTTGTTTTTACAGCTCTGATCCCTGCAACCAACTGTGAAAATTTGTATGATTGAAGTATGACTGAAGCTACTCCTTTGTTAAACAGGTTATTACAAGTTAAAACTAGGGACAGAGATTCCTATTCAGGAAAATAGTGAGGATCTTAATTAAATTTAAACATAGCTTAGAATTATCTTGTAAATCAAAGCTTACCTATACAGGTGACACTTCCAAGAGAATATTTTAATCAGGCTATCCCAATGAAAAGGCATATTGATATTGAGACAGCAGCAATATTATTATTTCAAAATTTTGTTAATATGGGATCTGACAAATCTTCTGTTCAATGTTAGTTTGAACGTCAGCACAAGAATTTCAGACCAATAGCATTTATAAATTTATAAAGGAAAATGCATTCTTAATGTTAAATAATACAGCCAGAAGACAATAAAACTGTGAAACTGTGAAACAAATCATTAGGGTTTGGGCTACTTTATGTGTGAGTTTATCACACCACTATTAGACCTATTAGTAGGTCAGTCCTTTACTATGTGTTGCAGTGTCTGTTTAGAACCTCACTCGCAACTATCATTTCAACAAATCAATGTCTACATTATAGCATCAGTATAGCATTGTATTATTGATCTGCAACACTATTACAAATATGGATATAGGTTTAGCTGTGGTGCAGGTGTCAATATTTTTTGATGTATTAATTTGTTTCACAGTTCTACTGTTACTTTTCTCATCTATTAAGGCAGGCAAGAATGTTTCATAATATTAAAAAAACCCCACCATTAAGCTGGAAGGTCTTTTGAGAGAACAAAATCTTTGTCTTATTTTCTCTTCCCTGGTAATTTTCTATTCTTGGAGGAACAAGAGGGAAACTTAATACCAATTTTAATCTATTTTCCCTGGCAAAACAAAGTGAGAAATAGGCACAGCATGCACAGCATATGTTTACCTGTGTTTCGTCAGTTTATGCAGTCTGTGAAGAATAGGTTGGCATACAAAATCTGAAAAGGCTATTGCATCCCTCTCCTGGACACATCCTTCTCTCCAGGAGGGAACTTGGGAAAGCCCTGGCTTGATGAGTAATTTCCTTGGGTGCACAGAAAGGTCTGAAGCCTACACTGTTAGAGAGAAATGGGGAGAGAGGCTCTGAGAGGGGCCTCAACACACACGTGCGCACACACACAGACACACAGACACACAGAGACACACACAGAAACACACACACGCACACACACACGCACGCACACACACACACACACACACACAGACACACAGACACAGACACACAGACACAGACACAGACACACACACACACACACACACACGCACTGTCTCCAGCTGCAGAGCTGAGGGTGAACCCACATCCCACATCCTGGGAGCAGCAGCAGGAACAGATTCCTCGTTCCATGTCAAGGTTGGAGGCAATCTGTTCCTAAGCAACACTGGGCTGGGGATGCTGGATGGAGAACAGACCTGTACCTGAATCCTAATGTCAGACAAGCAAGCATAGGGGGACTTCAGCTAAGTGGGTATGGTGGGTGGACTTTCTTATTGAGCTGAAGAAATAGGGCAAGATTTTAGTTGGGATAATTAATTTTCTTGCAGAATACATAATCTGCCCTATCAGTTAGATGGAATTATTACCTACTTAGAGCAACTTTCTCAGCTAGAATAGTATTACTCATTCTCCTTAACAGAAACCTAGCACTGGTTTCGGTGGCACACTGAAAACTTATTTTGATCTTTCTTGTGTTTCAGATGGCAACGCATTGTCTTCTTCCAGATCTCAGATTAGAGTCCATACTGGAAAAAAAAAAAAAAAGTGCTTAAAAGTTTATGTGGATTTATTTGTAAATGCTGTTTGTGGCCTTCCCATCATGAATCAGCTTTTTACCCGCTAAAAGTCTTGCTAAGTACCAGTTAGGAAATTGTCTATTTTCCTTTGCAAACGCTGCTTTACATAAGAGAGTAAAACATTGCTTTTTAAACAGGAGTGGATGTTATCACTTCAAATGTGCTTATATGTACTTCCTGTGCTTAGATATACCCCAGCAATAACAATACCACAATTACCAGAATGTATAATCTATAATGTGGCCCTGTGTAAATCAAGCCCCAGCTGAGCGCGTCGCACACATCCTGCAGGATACCACTGCCATTCTCAATTGTTTCCGGTGAACGCCGTGCATCTGCAGGATTTCTGAGCCGTGCTCACACTGACTCCTAACTTACAACACTGCAAGTTACCTCCTCCCAGTAAGATTCAGGCATAGAGCTGAAGCAGGTTTTGTTCATGATTGCCTAAATGGGAAACCAGAAATCAGGCTTAGAGGAAAAATGGTTTTGTGATTTTTAAAAATACTTATGGAATTTCCAATAAGAGCACAAAATCATTGCAAATATTGTAAGGGAAAGAGTTCAGGTTTTCAATCCAGTTGTTGTATTACTAAAATAATGCATACCTGGGGTTTTTACACCATGGAGACTTAGATGTATGATCTTAGAAACTCTGTCATTGACTCCCTTTAGAATAGAGCATTGTTTTTTCTCTGTGCAAAATATCTGAAAAATAAACATTTTTAAAAGCAATTGTGCAAAGTCAAAGAAAAAGCAAAGTCCAAACTAAATCAGAAACACATCATTTTAATTGGAAGACACATTGGAGCCATACACTCAGAGCATTCTTACAGGAACACTCTGACAGTGTCACTGTCATGATCCAGTTAGTACAAGCTAACTGGACAGAGTGACTCAGAAATTAAATCTAGTTGACCTGTTTATGACTTTGTATTTTTAGTTAATTCTCACATTCTGACTTTTCCAAACAGATGTTGAAACCAATATAAAGTTTCAAAATACTGTGAACTTTTAAAATATAATTTATAGATATGATCCTTGGGAGAAAAAAAAGAAGAGGTGACAGTTATGTTATTTGACAACTTTTTGAATTGGACTCAAATAAACCTCTAACTCTCATTCTGCTTTATAACTGGGGAACAAACCATCTTTCCTGGGTATATATAATTTCCACTGAGCCTCTTACAAACCAGAAGAATTTTAGTATGCTTTAAAATAATAATGTAGCAATTTAGAGGAAACATATTATGCAAACCCTGTTGTTTTTTTCTTTCTGATGCAGGCCTACCATACCAAAGAGAGATGCTAGCTGGAGGCAAGTCAATTCAGTGCTTGTCTGAATGGTATTTTAAATTATCCCTTTTTTTTTTTTTTTTTTTGGCTGCTTTTGGTACAAAATAATGTGATAAATAAATGATTCAAACTTAATTTCTCCACTGCAGAAGCTCACAGGGAGTGTTTCTTGTGCTGGCATGCATGCCTGGATTGCAGAGGTCACTGAGGGGAGTGGGGCAGGGGTGCAAGAAGCTCCACATAGCCAAGGGTAGCTGAAGAACTAACACACACCTTTGGAGGGGGAATGGCCAAGTCCTCCTGCACTTCAGCTCTTCTGGGGCATACAAGTATTCCATAAACCAGTGCAGTCATTCAGATGCATGCAAACAACTTTTTCCTGGAAGTTTTATTGTCTTTTCTGTACTGGATGGTACATTTGACATCTTACATTGCCTGTTACTGCCTTTTACTTTCTCTAGTGTGATCTTTTCTAGAAAGATGTTTGTAAACTTGATCATCTGTGCAGGTCCCCCTGTAAGCACTTTATATCCCCCTGGAATTTACAGTCAGCTGCACATTAACATAAAACAGGGAGCCTGGTTATCCTTGGCTCTGGAAAAAATCATAGAATTAGGGTCTGATGTCCCACAGCCACTCTAGGGTAAGTGGAAGCTGTCTTGGCTGAAATTGTGGATGAACTATTCTGCTTGTTAGGATTCGGGCTGACTCCTGCTGAAGTGACCCAGACAACCATAAGACACATCCCAGTGCTTGCACATGCAACCCTGCTAGGAAATATACAGCTCTCCATCAGCCTGTCTGCTAAACCCTGAGCTGCCTCTTCATTTTTGTACAGGACTGGGGACAGTCACAGGAATGCGGGTGTTGTTCTCGCTCAGCAGACAGACCCACCTCTGCTCACACAAGTTGTTTAAAAAAAAACTTGCAAACGTGTGATAGTGTGCTTATGAAATAATTGTTAATTCTTTAATGGTGTAGATACTTCAGTCAGTTACAAAACGCAGGTAGGCAAAATTACTTTCGCCTTATTTGTTGCAAACTTCTTAGCTGTGGCACCACCTTGTGGACGTTACTACGTGGAGTGAGAACTTGGCTGGTGGAAACAAAGCAACTAAAACAGGCATTTTGGAAAAACAACTACGGTCACCCATGGTTTGCTAAAGCAGAGTAAAATAACTACATTTTTAAAATTACCCCTCAAAATCCACCTGTGAAATAAAATGTATCATAAATACCGTCATTAGGGTGCTCTGTTGCCTTTGCAGCTTTTACCAACTCTTGGCCTGTCAGCCAAGAGGAGTGGCAGCCTTCAAAACTACTTTTGTTCCTTCTCAATAGACTAAGGAGCAGCTTGCAAACCCCAGTTCTGTTCTTGCTGTGCAAGCAGACATGACTTTTACACCTATCCCAAGAAACAAGACTTGCAAAGTCAGATTCATAACACTGAACGCATGGAGAAAACCTTGGGTCCTATTCCAAAAATGTAAACACAACAGTGAGATTGGTGGCCAAGCTAAGCCAAAAGTAAAACAATCTCTGACAAAGATAAACTGGTGGATCTTTTAAATGCTCACTGAAATGCAAACCAAACAAAAATAAATTTAAATTCCAGTCTCTTGGCCATTAGATTCCCAGAACCTTTTGCAATTGAGGTAAGAGGGTGTTCCTTTTATGAACACTCCATCTGCTGT
This sequence comes from Dasyornis broadbenti, assembly GCA_013397935.1. Classification (NCBI taxonomy): domain Eukaryota; kingdom Metazoa; phylum Chordata; class Aves; order Passeriformes; family Dasyornithidae; genus Dasyornis; species Dasyornis broadbenti. The sequence goes on along the minus strand of VZRN01001083.1, from coordinate 4,779,942 downwards.
AAGGGCAAAGCAGGAAAGCACAGGAGAGCCAGAATTTATAACAGAAGATCTCCAAGTTGAGTGCAGCACATATTCACTCTGGGTGTGTCTGTCTGTGTAAGCTTGGGGAGCATGAAATAAAACATTGAATTGCATTTTCTATTTCTCTCTCTCCAATGAGTAACTACACGCAACCTGATATTTGCAGTAGCATAAAGCGCAGGAGAAGATGAAGACTTGGACCAATCTCAGACTTGCTAAAATGAAATACTGAGCAGCCAGGAAAGCCAACTCATCTCCAATGAAGTTCATCCTTTCCTCTAGAAAAGACACTACTCTCGTCGGAACTAGTGTCTTTCCTCTGCAAACAACAGCATTGTACCTGTTTTATGGAAGAACAGAGAGCAAAATGTCATCATTTTTCTTTATTCTATAATATAATCAAAACATCTTTTAAAACATGACAATGACATCACAGCTTTTACAATACAGATATTTTTTAAATTGTTTCTTAGAAATGCAATTTTGTCTATTTTTCATCTCAAAAAGATGAAAGAGTTTACACTGGTAGTTTTTTTTCCTTTGGCACATTCATACAATTACAATTATTTTACTTCTTGTGCTTGGTAATTCCCTAGTATAAGTGCAGTGTTTTCAAAAAAATATGGAGCTTTTAAATTCTTAGTGATTATTCTTAGAGATTGACTATTGTTTTCAATTTAACTTAATCACTTGTTTCGGGAAAAATAAGGCATTGGCTGCCCCTTACTCACACTGAGTGCAGAGATTTCTCCTCAGGCACCATTAATGTAATTTTGTTCCCCATTGCAATTAGTTGCACAGTGCAACCTCATTAATGGCCCTGAATTTATCTGCATGGAAGTTTTCATCCACAAAATTGCAGGAGCAGTTACTATAAACATGGGGTGAGTGACACAGAAAAGACTGAACCAAGTTTATTCTTATATTGAACTCAGTTTACAAAAATAACCTTATTTCTTGGGTTTTTGAGCACATGAAAATGTTATATTTGTGCCCATCACATTCAGCCTATTTGCTTTCAGAAAAGAAGCTAATGAGCTGTGAGGCAAAAATAACTTCAAATCTCCAAAATGGTATTTTCTCCACAGACTTGGAACTCCCTTGAATGTTTTAATTATCTGTTTCCTAAAAGGCAATGAAGTAGCATGGCAGTAGATTAAAATAATTTTCTTTGCGTTTCTGCAAGAACTGATTTCTTGCTGAATTAGCATATCGACTGCAAAACCAATTTCCACAGCATCAGTGACCTTATGTCACTGACAGAAATGGTTTCCGAGGGCTGTAACAGTTTAAAATTATTCCGTATAAATCCACTTATTTGAACTGGTACATGCAGGAGACAAAGCCCTGAAATTATGTTGCTAACCTGTACGGCTTAAAGTCAGATTTCTGCATTTTTAAATGCTGTACCAACTGACACAGAGCTGTGGTGCGTATTATCTGGAAATAGGATGGAACAGGCAGAAATCTGCTCAGGCTGGGGAAAATCCTGGGAGGGAGAGAATGAATGAGAAAGCAGCAGCACCCCCAGGATAAAAGCATGGGGGACACAGCCCCTGTGTGGGGACAAAGAGGGTTCCTACCACAGAGAGAAGTGGAGAAAGGGACCAAACCCTACCCATGAAAGTTTCAGGGGGTTTTTCAACACGAGGAGAATTTTGAGGTGACATTAAGTGAGTCTGCAAAAAAGGATGGATAAACCCAGACTCCTCGAGCCCAAGAGCAGAGCCAATTTGGCCTACATAAAAACACAACTCTCTAGCTATCAAAAGACAAGGTAATATTATTATGTTATTTAATACTTTTTACAGGGAATGAAGGTCGCATAAGCCTCTATGCTTATTAGACATTAGATTTAATTTCCTGTATTACTGAGAAATGGGTGAGTTGGAGCTCAGCCAAGCTTGGATAGATATAATAGGTTACACATTTATAAAAGGAAATCAGTACAAGTAGGAACTGCTGCTGGAGGTGTCAATTTAAAGTAATACTCTCCCCACCAAAAACCCCATCCCACACAGAATAGAGGAGACTGAATTGGAAGAGATGTGCTGTAAAAGCATTAAGTCAGGGGAAAGTGGAGCAGAGACAGCAACTAATGACTAAGTGCATTTGACCTTCATGTGCTATTTTTGTCTGAAGTCTTAATTTTGTGGTTTCACAGTGGGCTCATCCCTAGCAAATTTTGATGTCATCTAATAATTATCACAGGTGTTATTTATAAATGTATGCCTTGATCTCTCAGACCCAATGCGACTCCATATATTGATAATAAAGAAACTGGTTATTTACTTATTGTGTCACTTGCTGAAGTGCAAAACCAGAACAAAATCAAATGCTTTATAATCTGTTTATTTCATAATTACTTGTGCAATGTTGCTCAATTTCTTGTTTTCCAGCATGCTTTCCTTCTTCCTTAGAGGCAATATAAAAGACAGAATTTTCAAAAGAAGGAGGATCTGGGAATTCTCAATACGGCAAGTGAGCTCCTTAGCATTTTCATGATGAAAACCCACAGGTGAATCTTCCTACCACTATTCAGCTCATTTTAAAAAAAATACATTATCTTTGCCTTTCAACATAAATCTTGTTTCAACATAAATCTGTCAACACAAATCTTTTTAAACTATGAAAGCCCTTTTTGAATTTCATCTTTCTTCTTATTCTGAAGGTACTGTAAGAATAGTTACAAACTAAGTGCCAGAAAAATGCAATGTAATTATATATTTTGATTTTACCTTGCTCAAATTATGATATTCTCAACTCCTTGAGACATAATATGTGATTATTACTGAAGCAAAATGTCAAAATACGCTGTAATTTGTTAATACCAGTACTAGTAAGAAAAGAAAGTGTGGAACAAACTAACAAATAAATTCTGCACCATAAAGCACCAAGTATTAATTTCTAGAGGAAAGTATATGGTAAGATTTTACAGAACAAGATTAAACTGAAATAAGCGTGTTCAGATAGAGAGAGGTTGTTACCATCTGCAGTCCAGCTGAAGTGAGAGAACATTATGGGTATTCAGTGTCATTAAGACCCAAGTAATTTCTATTTTGTATTTTCAAGTGAAATATCACTCTGATGAGACATTCAAAATACTTAGCAGCTCCCATTATGCCTTTTCTGGGCCTCAGCCATCTGGATGAATTTCTAGGGTCACAGCCTTTGCTCTCCTTAGGATTCCTCCACAGTCCAGTTCCAGCTAAAACGCTGACACGACACAAGCAAAGTGCCTCAAATATTCCCAGTCTGGAAACATCTCTGGAGATCGCTCGGTCCAAGCCCAGCCCAAAGCTGGATCACCCAGGGCAGGGTGCTCTGGACCTTGCTCAGTTGGGTTTGGAGCATCTTCAACAATGACAACTTCAAAACCTCTCTGGGCAGCCATAAGACAGATGCGCTTTTAACCACCCTCATGGCCCTCTCCTGCACTCACTCCAGCATCTCCATGCCCTTCCTGCTGTGGAGAGCCCAGAACTGGGCACAGCACTTCCCCTGGAGTCTCACCAGTGCTGAGTAGAGGGAAATAATCACCTCCTTTGACTTCCTAGCAATGCTTTTCCTAGTGCAGCCCAGGATGCTGCTGAGCCTCTCTGCCAACATATGTGTTTACAGATGCAACAGAATTTTAAGGACATGATGAGCTGTGTATTTCCAGGGTCTGCTCTGTATCAGGGAAATACAAACTATATTATTTTGCTAATACATGTTTTATGTCAGTATCAGGGATTGTATTTATGTTCTCATTACATGATTTCCTAAATAACTGGCCCATTAAAACCAGTTGTTTGGGATAATTACACAGTGCTCTGTAAAAACATCTGTGCACAGATTTCTAAAGGTAACACTGAAAACCTCTAAGTGCAGATCAGGATGTCTTCACAGGAATGAATGTATGTTGGAAACTGTAATTCTAAAGGATAGAAATTCTCAATTTCATTGTGTTGTTGGTGTTAAGATCTAATGATAGCAGATTAATTACTATTATGTTTAACCCACAGATAACCTTTTGTAGCAGTAACATCCAGCTCCTAAACTTCCACAGTTTCCAAAAGCGCTCCACACTGTTTCAGAAGCCAAAAATCCAGTTCTCCCTAATGTATTCCTAAGATCCTTCCACTTCCTCTGCAGCTGCCACAGTGTAACTGTGGACAATACCCTTATGTATTGACAATACACAAATTTTCTGTGGAAAAAGGTCCATAGACTTTCCAGTGGGTCCTCTGGCAGCCTAAAGCAATGAGATGGTCTATGAGATTTGTTTGTCTTGGCAAGGAAGAGAGCAACCTTGTTCTTGAAAAATCTACATTTAGTTCCCCGTCTATAAACAATTTTCATCAGTTCTTCCATCTGCAGTATAAGTCTTTGTTTGGCAAACAATTTGCAATGTTTCTTGTTATACATGTCAAATTGTTTCTGTTCTGCATGAGCTATAATGACTTAAAGGACCAAAGTTGCATGTGGTGGAAGGAGTTTGTTCCCTCTGAATCCACTGGTACCTTTACTGCCCTGGTTGGTCCATGATTTCTTTACATTTCTTACAGTCTGTGACTGCAGAAAACAGGAATAAAACTCCTTGCCATTAGTGACATAGCAGCACATGAGCCAATATACAGTCTAGCTAATGTCCTTTTACCTTCTGGAATACTTTAAAGCAGGATGCAAAATATTCTTCCAAAAATATACAAAGTTCTTTCCATCCACTTTCTTATAAAGTTACACCAAAAGCCCTGGGAAAGCCTTTTAACTCCAGCCTACATGCTACAGAAAGAAATCTGGAAGACTGGCAAAACCCCACAATTAGGGCATAACTAACCCATAATTAGGACAATGTTGGGACTCAGATTAACATTATGGAAAGCAAACACCTTTCATACCACTCCCAGCTCTCACATATCTGTGCCAAAGGGAGATATTAAAATTCAGATGCTCAGGAGCAGAGTAGCTGTTCCCAAAACAACATTAGATTGGCCCAGGTGGCCACAACCTGCACGATTTTTCATGGACTGACTTTCAAACTGCCTCGTAGCTGTCTCTGGTCTCAGAGATGTTGAGTATCTTCCTCAGCTTTTTCCAATGCAGACCAGATGTTCTATTGTGATAATTCTCTCATGGGCCTTTTCCATTTTGACTCTCCATCAGCTAGGGATCCAAAGAGACATTACTTGAAAAACAGGAACCATAAAAGAGCCAGGAACTTATAAATTAAAACATAAACATTAATTTGTTTTCCAAAATACAGATGTCTTTTGTCAGTTCAAGCCTTGATCTCTCCACCAGTTAAAGGCAGCAGTTGTTCTGTGGAGGCATGCACTGGAAATTAGCCAATGGGCATTAACTTCTGGTTCTGATTGAACTGAGGAAAATTTGAAACAGAAACACAGAATTAAAAGTTGTGATAGCAATTATTGTCTGATAACGTTTTAAAATGTTTACGACATTAATACCAGAAGAAGAGTCTTGCCATAAGTAACTGCAAATTACTGGACCTTTTTGGACAAGGCTCAGGAGAGATTTGAGTTGTCTTTGGTGATGGCAGGGGCCTGTCCTTCTCCTTAACTGGCTGATATGGATAGGCACAGGGACCAGGATCCATCCCTGGGGAAATGGATCCTATGGTGGTGACTGATGCACTGGGGTCACAGCAATGTGGCACCACCACAGCTCTGGAGAAAGGGACTGGGCTGGAAGTGGAAGGGACACAAGGCAGAGACAGCTTTAAAAGAACACTTTCATACATTATAAACACAAGTGCTCAAGGTTCAACTGCATAGATTTAGTTTTGTATGGACATAACACATCAAGCCTTGTTTTCAAATGGCCACTGAAAATCTTTTTTAGTGCTTAATCACTTGATTTATCAGTATTACTACATCTTTTAACATTTTTATCTCAATAAAATTTGGAGAATATTTAAAATAGCAGAAAGGGTAGAGGCAACCAAAGAAAACATCTATAAAAATGTGCATAATAAAGAGATAAAGATGAAAAGTTACTTTCTTTTTTTAACATGACCTATGTGTGAACTAATTTTTTATCTTTAAAAAGTAACAATTCACAAGTCACACCTCTTCATTCTCTTTGAAATCAATTTTATACACCTACACAATTCTTCTGACAGTGGATTACTGCGGGTTTACACTTAAACTTTGAGTTTCCAGTCCTGCTGTATTTTCTTGAAAGATCTATTAGTATGAGAGATCCATATTACTCCACAACTTTTAGCAATGAACCCTCTGCAACTGAATATTTTATTGTACGTATTAGCAGGGAAGGAACAACAAATCACTCTTCTTGATGTAATCAGTTGCCTTCCTCCTCATATGGGCATATACAAACAACTGTAATTTCCAGTAAAATCCAATACAAGAAATATCACTGAATGCTTGCCCTTGTCTTCTACTCCTTCAGAGACTTTTGCTTTTACCAACACTTGCTTTTTCTAGAGCCTTCTGCTCAGAATAAGGCAATAGCCTGTCCTTTATACTGAGGCTCGTCCTTCCTCTGTACTACAATGAACTCACTTGGTGGAACAGGGATGAGCAGCCCTTATTCCCTCCCTAGACACCACTGGAATAAGTCCTTGCTTTCCAACACCCTTTTATGACAAGCTTTACATATTCATTTTCTTTTCCTAGGCTACAGCTGTAGATTTCACACCATACTAATATCTGTCTGTATTCCTCTTGCTGAACTGTTCATGCTTTATTATTTAAGGGTAGGGAATTCTAAGTAGCTGTTCCCACTTCATATGCTCTTCCCTTGAGGGGTGAACAAGCACCTGCTGTTCCCTGTCTCCTGAGGAAGAAATAACTTCCACGGAAAGGAGCTGCAAAGCTCCTTTCATGACTTCACACTAAGAAAGATGTTGGTTTTGATTGCACATGCTGGTTCCAGTAGAATTTGCTCTCAGGTAAAAATTGTATTCTTATATATTGCTGAAGTTTTAATATTCTCTTCCTTAAGGAGCAGACTGAGATAAAAATTTAGAATATATATTTTTCTCAAAGGTTTTGCAATGGCTCAGACAATTCATCAAAGATGCCCTTGATCAACAATGTAGAATTCTATTCCAAAAGAATATGAGAAGCAAAAGGAGTCAGTCAGGCCCAGACAATTCTGTAATTTTTTTAGTAATATACTGATAGTGTGCATTTATAGCTTTATCTGTCAGTTTATTAAGAAAGGTGACTTTTTTAGATCTATATATGTTACAAATGAGTTGTTTATGAAATTCCCAGACTACTGAATGATGAAAATCAAAGTATTTCAATTCAATATGAAGTAAACAGTAATTTTAAACTTAAACTGTAAAGTAGCAGACATGCATTCATTTTTAAAGGTAATTTTAAGTAGTAAAATGTATGGTAGCTGGTATGTCTTAAAAGTGGCGATTTCATCCAGACTACTATAGGTAAGAAAAAAGCAATTATTTCCTGGCTTTGCAATTCCAGATCCAGAACTTTTGCCTCTGTTAATCCCCATGCTCAGTCAGACACCCACAAGTAGGAATAGCAACCCCTGTCCTCCTCCCATGAAAGGGGCTGGAATGGCACCCTGTTCACATGCCAGAATCTTTTTTACTCTTGGCATCCCTTGCAAGTAAGGTACTCCAGCAAAACTTTCCCTGGATACACCACCTTGACAGAAAAAGAAGTGGTTACATTTTCAGTGGGAGGTGTTTCAGTTGCAGGCACTTCTGCCAGCCTTTCCCTAGATGTCGCCACATTTTCTGGCTCCTTCATTACTGCCTTAATTACTACATGGAAAAATACCATGAAGGTTCCTACTTTCTTCATATGGAAGAAACAGAAAACTATCATAGAGTAATCCAATTTCTTCAGAGCAACAAAAGGATGTTCCAATTATATGCATATATTATTCTATAAAACAATATAATATACCTAATATATCCTACCAATGTCATACAGAAACCTGAAAGTAGCTTTTATCACAGGCTTGTTTTCACACTCTTTTTACCTTCCCAACACTTCTTACCCAGTGTGTTGACTCATTGAATCTGGAGTTGCTTGACCTCTTCCATTACTTTGTGAAACTAATTAACTCCTTAAGGAGATTTCCAAATTTTCAAGATTAAGTTTTCATGCATACTTTGCTATTCTTTCTCTCTTAACAACTTTTGCAAAGAATGTCCTTCTGCCCTTATATGATTTTGCCACCCAGAGACTCATTTGTACTACCCAAACGCTACAGGACAATATTTTAGGAATTCAAGGCATTCAGGCTTGTGTTTTAGCTGATTTGGAGTTTAAGCAGAGTTCTGTGGACAACATCCTTGTTTCTACTTCTATGTTAATACCTCTCTGTAATGCACAATTTCTTCCTGTGGAAACAATCTTTGAAAAGCATATGCTGATTTCTACACATGAATGAAGTTTTCATATTGTCCAGAAATATGAAAATTCTCCAGTTTATTGCAAAGACTACCAAAATATCTCCAGATTGTCTAAATATTTCAAATTTCAGTTGTGCTGAAGTAGTCATTGATTGGTTGTCCACAAGATGGGGCTTCTACAACAGAGATCTTTATATCCAAATTTAAGATTCTGATGTAAAACGTATGAATGGCATCACAGTTGACAGGAACATACTTTGAAATTTTGGCACAGGCATGGTCATCACTGCATTCCTCATTTCTCATGTGAAAACAATAACCCCTCAGGAAATCAAAATAGCAGCAAATGATTTTTTTATCTTGTCCTTAACCCTTGCACTGTGCTTGTGTACAGCTCGTAAGGCAGAGGCAAAACGCACCATTACAATCCCGTGTCTTGCAGAGATTCTGTGCACTCACCTGTGTCTAAATGAGTGTTTGTGGAACAGTACACAGACCAAAACACCAAATGGAGTGTTTGTGGTTTTCTAATTCAATATGCAGCCTAACAGCTGAATTTCTGAAGCAGTGTGCAAGTCCACTGTTAAGATGATAACACCTCCAAATAAAAGTTAAAGTAGCTCCACAGAGTGTGCAATTTCTATAAACTTAACTGAAAGAGGGAACAATTTGCTGTTACAAAAACTAACTGTAGGTGCGCACGTCACAATAAATGAAAAGAAAAATAATTTATTTTTAGACACATGTATTTTGAAAATTTAAATAAAAAAAAAGAACAGACTTCCAGTAGATTTAGCTGTCTTGTTTCACGGTGGTGTTTGTTTAAACAGTATGTTCTGTTAAAAAAAAAAAAAAGGCCTCTCTCCTCTTTTGACATGTAAGTAAACAATCAAGATTTTCATGTCTTATGGGAATCTCCACAAAACCAAAATCAGGATAGACTAAGCAACTGTACAATTACCTTCTCATATTCCTTTTCATTCTACTAGAGACGCCAGGAAGACTTAATTTTTGACAATTTCTGTTTTCTGCATGATACAGATTTCAAGAATATTTTCTCAGGAAACACAGATCATGCAAAAGCAAATACTGATACAAATTTCCAGTCTATCCCTCCAAGAGGAGGCTGTACATACATGGATTAATCAGAAAGTAGAACTAAATGCAAAGAAGAAGAAGAACATTTCTGGCCAGAGGGTAAAGAGAATTTCCCAAGTGCAGTCATTCACAACCACCTAATACTTTTAGTACAAAATCTTCAATGGTTCCTTCTCACATTCCTTCTGTTCAGTCTCCAGTAACTTGTCTGCTATAATTCAGCCAGCTAAGCTATCACAGACCAGAGTTTCAACAGGAAATGCAAAATAGTACCCTTCAGAATAATCATCTGGAGAAGTATAAAATAAGAAAATCTGAGTAGGCAGGAATTACACGGAGAAGCATAGGGAATGACAGGTGCTACAAACTGCAGGCAATGATGTGTTAGGAAAAAGGAAGGACACTAGGTTTGATAAATGGTATTTTTGCACACACTAAATAAATATTCTCTTCACTCAACGCTGAGGTTTTAACTGGATCACTCTATGCAGCTTGGGATGCCATGCTTACTGGAAAGTGAATCAAAGAAGTCTGCAGGACAATGGAACATATGGGAGATTTACAAATCATGATCCATAAGTGAAAATGGAAACAAAGCACTATAACAGTTTTCAGATATCTAAAATTGCTGTAAGAATAAACAGGACACGTAATAAAGAGCCTGACTTATAGCAATCTTGGGAAATTTTTTGAAGCAGCAAGAGAGATTAGAACACAGTGTACCTGTAGCCATCTTTCAGTATCCAGAGTTACAACCGTTTTCTGACAAGGAATGACAAAGGCATAGGTGATCTTGGACTTGAGCAGAGTTGTCTGAAAGAAGGTCACACTCCCTAGGTTCTCATGGGTCATTCCAAGTGTCATTTTATCACTCTGTTATTGCAGAAGACCTATAGATACCTACATGTAGAAAATAGAGATTTTAGGCTACGGGAAGAATGATGAAAATCAGAAAAACAGGAAGACTATGGGGAAGGTAAACAAGAGGTGTTTTAAGTTGCACAGCAGAATTTTACTCGAACAAACAATAAATCCCCCAAATCTGTTTCAAAGAGGTACAAGCATTTTGGATACTACCTTACTGTTGCAGAGAACTGGAGGAACAAAGAGTCTCCAAGATAAACATCAAATGATGATGAAACAATATCATGTTCAACTTCATATCCCACAGTAGTTGAGGTAATTGTGACTTCTGGACCTGCTACTTCAAATATCTATCATTTCACCACACCTTGGCCAGAATACCCCTGAACCTGCAGTGGCAGTACCCGACTATCTAACAAACTGGCCACTGCTGAACTCGGGATAGCGTTCACTCCTTGCAAATTCAGGACATACTAAAACACAGTAAAAAGAAACAAAAACGCTTCAATTACAGTTTAGAATTAAAATAAAATTTAAAAGACTCATTAATAGATTTCTGTGTATTGATTACCCACCACTTGTTGAAAGCCAGCCCAATACTTGTGTCCCAAAGTCTGTCAGGAGGACATGGTCAGCAAGTCACACTGCTGCTTAAACACAAAGGTTTTGCCACAAGAACTGTGATTTCTTAATATTCTGCTATTGGGAACGTCATCACCCACTCTACTTACTCCATTTTTTACCTACTGACATATTTTTTTACTGGCATTTTCTACGCATATAAGGAAGAGTAAGAATCAAAATAACACAGCAGTAAAGCATCTGCTGTAAATCATCTGAGAGAAACAAAACACCATAAACCAGCCAGGAACCTTTTGGGGTTATCTCCATAAAATCTAGGGCAACTAAAACCATTCCCGAGACATGTGACCTAACCTGCCTTTCAAAGCCTTCAGCAAAGGAGATTCTCAAATAATTATTTTCAGTGCCAAACTTCATTTGCAGCTTGAAATAATTTCCTAATGCCTACTTAAAATCTCCAAGTCCATCACCTCTTGCCCTAGACCCATTGAATATAAAGAAAAGCTTAGTCCTTCTCTCTGCAGAGAAACATTTTACCTTTTGAAAGATCATTATAATTTCTCCCAACACCTTCCTTTTCCTTAGACTAAACAACCCCAATTCTTTCAAACTTTCCTCTTAGATCATGTTTTATAGGTCTCTGATCATTCGTGAAGTTGAGACTGTGGCAACATGTGGTACAAGGAGAAAACGGAAAATTGACTCCTACCCAAAATTCACCAGGAAGCTGGGTGACAGAGGGTTTGTTTGAAGAGGTTACTTTTGTATGATGAGTGTCTGCTTTGTTGCTTGGGTGTTTTTGTGCCAAACTACATGTTCTTTCTGTTCTTTGTGGCACCTCTATGTAGGTGCCCCAGTGCATGGAAAAGGTAGGCATTACACTCACTGCTGAAAAAATACTTTGGACCTGGGGAAAACTGTAGTTATGGAAGGCAAGTTACTTTTGCCAGTAATGGAATACTTCTCCTTAGCAAGATGGTATCTTTGGGATAAATTGATATAAGTGGTATTTATGATACCAGGATAATTTAGGCAAAAGTTTAAGTAATTTTTAGAAACATGAGTAAAATCCTGCATCACAAGGTACATTTCAGGGAAATATATTAGTTCCATAATTGCTTTCTAGTGCTGCATTCACTCTGTCTCAGAAAACAATTTGCAGTTGTAATATACACTGAGAAATGTTTATAGTTCAGCTAAAATCAACAAAACTAAAAATAATCATGTGCATTTTAGAAGATGCCATGTTCTTTATAACCAGATAAATTAATTCCACCATTCTTATAATCAGATTCACATATATAATAGAAGAATGTAATTTACTTCCACTCTTCAGAGGTATACAAAGTCTTTTCTTTTCCTTCCAGAGAAAGGTTTTAAAATTACATTGTGTTCTATTCACCAGCATTACCCAAGCAAACAGAGTTATCTCTGAACCTCTGGGTACCATGGCATGGAAAGATTGCACTCAGAAGTTAACTGGGCTTCTGTGTATGAATTGGGAAAACAATCTTATCCAGAAGAAAGATAAGACATAATGAGAGATTGTAAGTGCAGGGGAAATAAGCTTGATGGAAGGAAAGGAAGTGAAAAAACTTTTCCATGCTGAGGACAGAAAAGGTCTTTCAAAAACTTTTGTTGAGCATGACATATTAAGCATATCCAAAATGTCGTCCAACAACAACATGAGCATGGATCATGTAAAATGGTGTTATCATAAGGTCTTTCATCTAAAAATTACGTAATTTATCATGTCAATTTTGCAGAGAAACTCTTAACAAGAAAGACTTTTTATGTCCTCAGTGGATTTTAGATTTTTTACTCAAAAGGAAACAGATTTTTCAGTAAGATAATTCATCATCTCTGGCTACCTCGTATGAGCCTTAAGAATACAGCAATATGTAACTTTCCTCCCCTCATATCAAAAACCTATAAAATAAAACATAAACTTTGTCTGCATATTTTAAAAGCATTTTTCTTGAATTTCCATTCTGTTTTGAATGATAGATTTCACTTAGAAGATGCTAGCTGCCCAAAAAAATGGTTAGGACAGAGTTGTATCTGACATCATTGTATCGAGATGTACCAGAACATGAATCCTCTACAATGGCAAATTTCAGACCATCCCCATTTCCTTTCTGGCAACAGATTACAGCCAACTGTTTAAATGTCTACTGTTTAAAGGTGAGAAAGTTCCATTGACTTAGGTTGCCAGTTCTGTATTGACATTAGTCTGACACAAATTTTTGTATTTGCATTCATCTTTTCTATCTGTAGTACCTACGTGGCCCTAAACCACTACATGAATCTTTCTTCCTCTACAGGAGCATTTTAAGTCTCCATTCTGGTAATTATTTGTTCCCCAAACTAAGTAGAGGAAGTAAAAACCAGAAAGAAATGAAATAAAATCAGTTAAACTGCCCTATGGTTCCGCTAGAACAAAGAAACCATACTCATAAATCACATCCTCTGAGGACCCATCCATCTGCTTCCTTGTCCCCAACCTGCAAAATGGGTGGTAGCAAAAGGAGCAGGCTGACAGCTACAGCTCAGCATATGCAGGGATATTAAAAGGCATTTGTGAACATGAGAATTTTTCCATTTTCCATGTGCTGGACTGTTGTACAACTTTTGAGCTGGTGGTGCAAAGCCATTATTAATAACCTACCTGACATAACAGGAGTGAATGGCCTGGAAAACCAGTGCCTTCAACCATCCCCACTTCAAAGAATCCAGGCACAACTGGCAGTAGCTCTTCTTCCTTCAGAGCACTCACAGGTGCAGTCTGTCATATTGCAAAGCCAAATGTGAACTGCTGTTTCCTCTTTGGTCTCTGTGAGTCCACCATGAAAAGCAGATCTCTTCTGGCACTTGACAAATCTCCATTTTTAAAATGTGCCCAGATTTGAAGCATTCAGTACCTCCTAATGGGAAAGTTTTAACTGGGCTTGGCTGTTTTTCCTTTTAGAGATCTGCTTCAAGATAAACAAATGCAACATCCGTACTGTGGCACCCAGAGGATAACCCACCTATGTCCTGACTGTGTATCAGGATGAGACCAGGGACCCATGTTTGCACTCTGGTTTCCAGACAAAGGCTATCTTGGCATGTCAGCCAGCAGGGAGGCACCACGTTTCCGTAGGACCTCCTCACTGTACGGGATCACAACTCCAAGGCACAGTGTGACTTGTGGTCTTCACTGAACTACACCAACGACACAGGCCCAAGCCTCACAGAGAAAAGAAAACATGAAATAATAGCTGAACAAATAAGTCTTTCTAGTTGCCCATAATCTCATTCCCAATGTTGCCACTGCACAACTGAAAATACCCGTGACAACGCTGGAGTTTCATCACCAGGTTCTCACAGCAGGCAGCTCTGACATTGCCTTGACCTTGAAATCCTGTCTGGGTGAGGCAGCGGCTCACTGGATCCCCTCCAACAACTGCTTGCCTAATTCTATTAAACCAAGCCAACAGACTCATAGGATAAACACCCAAATGAGCAAGGCACGTACAACAGTCATCATTTACAATGCACCATTGCAAAGCCTCTCTGTCTTGAACAACAGTCACAATTCCTGCCCCATTTTCAGTTTCCTTGAAAAGCCTGAAACTGTGTTAGAGCACCATAAATGGCAGCAATCACAGGCTTTACACAGGGTTGTTTAACTTACCCACTGATAAGCAGCAAAACAAACCTCCCTAAACAGCAATAAAATGAAACCTCCAAGAATGATCTCATATGGATAAAGGAGAAAGACTGATCCCAGACTGAGGTCCACCAGCAAAGGTTGTGGAGTCAAATACATCACCGTGAACAAAAGGCTTGTAGATACTCTGACCCAAGATGGGAGCTCTGGTGCAAAGCAGGCCCAAGCTGTATCAGCTGAGAACTTGGTGATAAGCAGCAGCCACACCGTACTGCTTAACAGACTGGACTTTCCAGCTGTTCTCATCTGCACCAAATCTGCTTCACTTTAAAAATAACTTCACTTTAAAAACTAGATTGTTAAATATTTTCCATGGCGTGAGTCTGAAAGCCAAGGAGAGATTTTGTGGAACCATCAGAGATGACAAAGATTGGAAGAACACTAATATGACCATCCCCCCGTGTGAATACCCCTCTGTCACTAACACAGTGACAGAGGGGTATTCACTCTCCTCAAATTTGCGTTTATCAGCACTCACCTATACTTATATCCAAGTCTGAATACATTTTTATGAAGGAAAAAAAAGGAGCTCAATATATGATTTATAAGAGTATCTGTTTATCACATAAAAAACCTTCCAAAAAACCCTTTGGAAAAGCCAAGTGCCTCTTGCTGATTTTGCTCCACACGGGTTCAGTGCCCTGTCCCTACACTGACCGTGCCCCCCGGGTCTGCTGCCAGCACAGGGAACCCCCTTCCCCGCCTGGGGACCCGCCCGCGGGGGAACCGTCGGGAAGGTCCCTGGGCCTCGTCCACACCCCCCAAGGCAGGATGGGCCGAGTGGTGCTGGGGGTCCCCGCTGCCACCCCGCCCCGTCCAGTCTCGTCCCGTCCCGTCCGGTCCCGCTGGGCCCGAGCAGCCGCTGGCTCCGCCATGCCCGGAACACAAACAAACACCGCGCTCGGGGGCGGAGCGAAGCGGCTCCCACCATTTTGGGGCCGGGGGAGCCCAGCAGGCGGCCGGGTTCCACAGCTCGTCCTGTCCCGCCTCGTCCTGCCGGGGGCGGGCAGGGCTGTCCCCGCGGCGGGGCCGGGGGGCGCGGAGCCGAGCGAGGCCCCGCGGCTGCCACCCGGGGCCGGCGGGGAGGGGTGAGAGGAGGAGCCAGGGCGGCCCGTGCGACAAAGCCCAGTGCGCAGGGAGCTGGTGACCGGGAAGCAGAACCGCGCTGGGCAGCCGCGGGGCGGGC
>VZRN01001083.1:4630908-4763535 GCA_013397935.1 Dasyornis broadbenti | reverse complement strand
CGGGGCGCGGGGCGGAGGGCAGGGGCCGCCCGGCCGGTGCCGCGTCCTTTGTTGCCGCCGGCGGTGACATCACCGTCTGGCGCGGGGACGCTCCGGGACGGGGACCGGGGGCCCTGCCCGGGCTTTGCCCGGGCCCGCTCGCACCGCTCCTGTATTTTTAGCAGCATCTGATCCCCACTAAGTAACTCCCCCAGTACAGAGGATCTTGTTTCTCTCCGTCCTGTGGGGCACCGGCGGGGAAGTGTTTCCCATTGTTCGGTGGGTTTTTTTTTTTCCTGTCTCTGTGAGAATCTGTTCATTTACATCTTGATGACGAATCAGGGGGAAAGAAGGAAAAGGCCGGGTATTCGCTTTGATGGCATTGCTGACAGCGGAGGATAACACCGATGTGGAGGGGGGATGGCGTTGGTGTGAAAGCCTGCTTAGCCGCCTTTGGAAGGGATGGACACGGAAAGAGAACCTGAACTTGGGGTTGCACTTGTCTGGTCCCTGTGATCTCCTCTCCCACCTATAGAGATGTGTATTGACCTAAACAAGCCGTCTACAGCACTGAAAAATGGAAAACAAAACCGTCCAGTGGTAGAACTGCACATTCTGTTCAAGTTTTGAAAGTATTTTCGTATCTGGAATAATAGCATACATTCCAGAGGACTCTATAGAAACGGCAGCCGAAACACACATTTTGGGGGGTAGGGGGGGTGACTTGGGATCTGTGTGTTTTCTAGGATGGGAGTCATTCCATAATTGCAGACCCTGATGTATAATTAACAAAATTGCAGGAAGTATTTAACCGGACAGGCATGTAATCTACAAATGCTTTAACAAGTTCAAGAATTCCACCCTGATAGGAGCCCCGTAAGTGTTGAAGAGAAGCCCTGCACATAGCAGCCCTTGCTGGTGCCCTGAAGCTGCATTGATGTTTCTTGGCAGTGTGTGCCTGATTGTTTTGTTTGGGTGCGAAAGCTGAATGTTATAATAAATTCCGTGATGTGAGGAATTTCTTTCCTGATTTCTGAACTATGTCTACTGAAGTCCAGTAAACAGAAAGTGCTTGGTGGCAGATCAAGTTTTTTAAAGGTTGTGTTGTTCTAAATTAGGCCTGAATTGTCCACGAGGTTTAGGAATGCATTGTCTTTTTGTCAAATCAGCATAAAAGTTTGACTGTGCAATTTACTGCATTTATATCTGTAATTCTAGGAAGACCTTTTGAGGTTTGGAGAGGTTGTTTTTTTTCTTTCTTCTCTTTGAAAACAACCTGTTAGCTCTTGTAAGAGTCACCAATCAAGTATATGCCTTATGCAGGCCTTCTTGTGTGGATGTCAGTGTAGGTAATGACTCTTCCTCTATCATCAGAGTTTATTAAACTTTTTTTTTTATGAAGAAGTTGCCTCTAAGTGTGGATGGTTGACTGAGAACATGATAGACAGTAAAATAAATGAACCCACAGGTGTCTATTATCGAGGAAGTGTATTCATAGCAAACCTTCCCTCAGCTGAAGAGAGCTGTGCAGCATCAGGTGACGTGCCCACAGGCACTTGGCTGTGTCAAACATCACTGTCTGTCCTGAAAGCTCCTCCACTGATCCTGGCAGTTCTTAAAGCTTTACCTTAGGGTAGCATTTAGTGTCTCAATAGTCAAAATCAAAGCTACTTGTTCCACAGATTTTGACCCACAATGGTTTGTGACTTAGGAAAAAAGATTAAAAAAAAGGCCTTACCTACAATATTTTGCAGCTTTTTGCGCGCTTTGAGGTTGGGGGGATTTATAATTTTAAATTGGTTAATGTTTACAAGATATACAAACAAGTATGAACAATTGCTGATGCTCCAGTATTACGTTTATGCTAGCAATAGCTCACTCACTCATTTTAACTTTCAAGTGGCAGCTTAGGTTCAGTGTTACAAATGGGAGTTTAAGAGTTGTGCCCTTGTTCCTGGTAATTACTTCTTTCAGTGTCTTAACCAGAGTTAGTGTATAATGTGTAGACATTAGGAATAAAAGCAAGGAAGAGGATAAAACAAGTTTGCAGACTTGTTTGTTGCAACTTGCCTCAAAAAACGGGAAGGTGATCAGTTTTAAAGCCGACTGCTGAACTTTCAGCTGCAAAGTGGACGTATTTTAGAAGAGACTAAAATCTGGTATGTCTGTTGCTCTTGGGTTTGCAGCAGAAATGTGTCAACTTCCTGAATAGCTCTTGCAAGGTATGCAAACTAGGGGAAGGAGGCTTGCTGGGTGAAGACATACAGTTGTAGAAGATGACTTCTATATTATTTTGACATTTAAAGTACTTTTTTGTGATCTGACAGGATTGTGCCATGGACATTTACGTGGGAATCTTGTTGTGCCATAATTTTTATTTACCTATTGATTTCCAACTGCAAAATGTACCCCCAGTAATAATTTCAGTATGGCATGTCAAATTGCTTTGATCAGTGAGTGCCGTTAAACTGGCTGTGTAAAATTCCTACTTCCGGAAGTGAGCTTGAGAATTAGATTGACAGTATGGACACATGGAGAATAGTTTCTATTGAGAGGCTCTGCAAATACCTGTCTCTTGGTTTCTGTGGCAGTACGTGTTACCAGCTGCTGCAGAAAGGCCTCAGAGAGAAAGCATCTTTTTAAACAGGTATCTGAGTTAATGAGAAAGTGGCCCATTAAAGCATCAGATATTTTCCAGTGCATTGAGCTTAACGGCCAATGTGGGAAATAATGAAAACACACCAAAAGAGTGTGTTTTCATGGCGGGGAGGAAGGAAGTGATTTCAAGAGTGGACCAACATTTTCATAGGCAGACGCTAATTTTGAATGCCTCCATTTTAGAACCCAGAAATTACAACTGCTTTTCTAAGTGTTAAGAACATGCAGCTCCATTTTTAACCAGGAAATCTGTGATTAGGAAGGAGTTAGCTTTGGTTTTGTTTTTTTTCTCAAGTCCTCAAAATTGAGTATGCTTTCAAGTTTGCTTTCCTTTTTGGTGTATGACTTCTTCACCATCTGTTGGCAATATGCCTTCTGCTGTTTTTCCATACAAGTTCACTGGGGTTTTTTTCAGTTTCTCTTACTTCTAGTAGTTCTTCTCAAAGACTTTATTTTGCAGAACAGATGTGTTACTTTTCTTAATCCTTGTCTCATATTTCTGTTCTTAAATAGTTCTTAATAGCAGTAGGAGATAATTTGCCATTTTATTCAATTTTGGAATTTTTACCCAGTAAAGTACAGAAGGCTTTACAACTTTTCTCTCTAAGTTTCTAAAAACTATTACTGTGGACAAAATGTACCCCAGTCTTCTATAAAAGATGTGTAGCACTTGCTAAATGACTTAGCTAAAAGCATGAGGGAGTAAGCACAAGATCTTAGTATTGATAGTAAACTCATAAAAGCACTTTTGATATGTTGATATGGCAGACATATCAGCCTGTTACCTGAAGAGCTCCAGAGCACCCTCTGGTACTTCGTACCACCTTGCGTTGTCTTCTTACAGGCCTGGATAAAATGTTTCAGTGGATCTAGTGGATTTTTTCTTTTTATGTGGAGGGATTAATTTAAAACCTTTTGGCCTGGATACTCATTTGGTTTGGCTATAGGCACAAAATGAGACGAGAGGTCACAAACACGAGCTTAACCCAATGCTGTGCTCCCATAATCCTCCAAAAGCTGTTGGGGACAGCAGGTTTTGAAAGTGTAATTTAGGATGTCTCATGGCTTCTCTTAAAACTGAGGTTGCTGCAATAGCCTCCTTGGGCCTCCTCTGTTAACTGAGTGTCACCTGTACCCAGTGTGCACATCCTCATCCCTCAGTCTTGTCGTGCTTCATTCCAGCTGTCCCCAGTTCAGGGAGGTGGCACATCAGCCCGTCCTGGCAGTGCCACATGCTGGTGAGTCGCTCTGTAAGATCCCTTCAGCCTGAGCACATCACAGTAGGTGCAGCCCTGGAGATGCCAAAGAAGTGCCCAGTTTGAACAGTCAGAGAATCTTCTTGAAATACTCACCTGCATTTCTGT
This sequence comes from Dasyornis broadbenti, assembly GCA_013397935.1. Classification (NCBI taxonomy): domain Eukaryota; kingdom Metazoa; phylum Chordata; class Aves; order Passeriformes; family Dasyornithidae; genus Dasyornis; species Dasyornis broadbenti. The sequence continues at coordinate 4,759,534 of VZRN01001083.1, read as the reverse complement.
GTGAAACTTGCCTTGTGGATGGGAGCGTTGGATGTCTTCTGCTCAACAGAGAAACAAAGCCTTTGCTACACTCTCCTTGTGACTTAAGTAATGTATTACATTGGTGTTCTGATGCTGTCTTTTCAAAGGCATGGTAATTATAATTAAAAATTGCTAGCCAGATTAATTCTCATCTAGGAGTCGCACCTATTTATAGAAACAGCTGAACAAAAATTCCCTTGGGCCCCAACTGAAATTATTTATCATCTGTGATTGCAGGTATTGTACGAGAAAGAAGACTACTGTAGTGTAACAGGTTATAATCTACCATGGAGTGGTTGTGCAAAGCTGGAACTCTTGGTATATGTTGGAACATCATGAAAGGGGAAAAGATGTGATGGGAAAACATTCCTACAGAAAGCTATCCATGAAAAAAGCGAACCAACTAGTAGGGTTACTTTCATATAAGAGAAAGCAGTATATTTAAAAGTTGCCTATGCATGTCTTGCCCTTTTTTCTGCTTGTCCTCCACATCTTGGTGATGATATATGAATTACAGTTGTGCTTGTGGATGTGAACTGAATTCCTTAGTCTGGTGGAAACTTCAAAGGGCTTCAAAACCTTTGTCTTTGTTGCTGTGTGGCTGGCTGGTGCCTTCTGGCAGCAGTGCCTGAGGTGAGGAGAGAAAGTGATGGAGGAGCTGAAGTTGAGAGTTTGCTGCATGGATAAGAAATGGTAGAGTAGCCAGTGGTGTTTTGTGCTTCTCTTCAAGGATATGATTGCTTGAGTCATCTTATGTAATGCATTCTCAGAAATGAAGAAGTATTTTAGTAGTATTCTGGAATAACATTTTATCTGTGAAAGACCAAGCATTAAGTGATAAAGTCACTCCTGATAAATAGTTATGATACAATTTAGACACCTGCATTCAGAAAAGCTGTAAGTGTTCCATGTTTTATGCTGCAGTTCTGGTAAATTATTTGTATGTGCAAAGCAGTAAACATTTTCTTTTAATATCAGTATCGGGATATACATTAATTTTCCATTCAGTAATGAAATACATGTATTATTAATGTCATTATAGTAACATTCAAGATTATTTTATTAGTGAACAATACGCCATGACACTGCTTGCTCTTCCACTGCTGAAAAACTTGGCAAGTTGTCTAGAGGATTGTGTTGGTGGTAATCAGTTCTAGATGAAAAGTTTCTTAAAGGGTGCTAAGTCTAAACTTCCTTTCTAGATGACAGTTAGAAAAAGTCTGCATCTGTATTTCCTGTCTCAGTGCACACTGATTTCAGCATTGCCTGCCATGCTGGCTGAAGAGGGCTGTCTTTTATTTTGCTGATGAAAAAAGCTGGTGGGACAGAGAAGAGAGGAGGGAAGACAGGCCTGAAAATAAAAAATACCAGATAGTATCACAGTTAGGTAACTTCAGTCTTGAACATATTCATTAAAACAGTTTATGAATGGATATTTTAATTATTATTGGTTTGATATTGTAATGCTTTTGTCTCTTTAAAATAGAGTTAACACTATATTTTGTTTAAAATGTGGTAGACACGGCTAGAGAAAATGGGAGGAGTATGTTGGTGTTTGCGTTCTCTGTGTTGCCACCTTTCTTACAGAATTAGAGCTGGTTTCTAGATTCACTGTTGACCTGGGAGTTGGTAAAGATCTGTTCCTAACCACTCTGTCCAGAAGATTTTCCAGGGGGAATTTTGGAAAGAGAATATGTTTATAGTCACATTTGACAGAGAATTGCATTCTGCTTCACACGGATTTCTGCAAGAAGTGTCTTAAGTTGGATCAAGATGCTCTACAAAGTCTATCCCTGTCTTCCAGTGTCCCTGTTCATCCCTTCAACAAAGGAAGGAAGCTCAGCTTAATGAGCACTTCTGCAGACCCTGTTAATGTTTGTAGTCAAACTGGTTACAGAATGTAAGGCAAAGAAACTAAAAATAACACCTCTTGCTTGTGGCAGACTTGTGTCTTCCAGTCTTTGTGCTTGTCCTTGTTTCTGCCTCTCCATATGCACGAAGCAAAACATATTTGTATTTTGAAGAAGTAATAGTCTGAAGAATAGACTAAAGCAGATCAGCCATGACTTTTCTATGAGCTAAAGAAACAGTTCCTTAGAGACCAAAGAACTACAAAATGAGCAGGTTTTTAGGGGTGTCATGCCTGAGTAAGAATAAAACCTTTTCAGGGGAAAAAGCTGAAGAGTCACCATTCTCTCGACTCTGAAAGGCAAAGCAAGCTTCGATCTCTGTTTAGACTACAAGAAAAATTGGCCCTGACATTATGAAGGTCTCAGAAGCAAAGATGTGTCTTGCTTCCTGAAGGTAGGATGTGCTTTTGTAGAAGATGCTGTCTTATTCTGCCCACCTCTTGGGGGACAGCCATAGCAGCAACCTGTTCCAGCAGAGCTAGAGTTGTATGACTTCTTGCTGCGTAAAACTGCACATCAACCAAAAAAACCCCCAGCCCTGAGACAAAACAAAACAAAATCCATCTAAAAAACTCACTGTAGCAGCCCTAGGATAAGCAATCATCATCCTCATTTAATATCTTCTGATCTGTTTGTAACTTTAGCAGCCACTTAATTGGTCTGTGCTTTAGTTTCTTCACTGTAAAATGAGGAGTAAAGGAGTAATAAAGTTTATCTTTAGTGCAGGCATGCTTAGTAATTTAATTCAAGTTTGTAAAGTGTTCAATGGTAATTTGATTTTAATAAAATAATGTTCCTCTATTACAAAAGGAACCTCTGCAGGAATTTATGACAAACCTGATGCTGTAGAAAGGGAGCTTTATCAGAGGATCTGTTTAAGGCTGTAGATAAGTCTCCTAAAATCTGTTTTGGAATCTGATAGTTCAGCATTTATTTGGCAGCCTGCATTCCAGATGCTTGATTAGTAGGAATGAAGAGGCTGTGGAGATGGTAATAAGAAATCTTGCCTAATCAGGGTGATGAATCTTTGCTATGCGGGAAGATTGTGCATTCTTTTGGATAAGCCAACCCAAACATGCAATACCACCCTCTCTAAAATCTAGGACCACCATGGATTTAGGAAGCTCTGCTGTTTCCCGTATGTGCCTCGGGTTCAGCACTGTGATCAGCTGTTGCTGGCTGTACATCTGGAGTCAGTTTCTGACCCATGGAAAATAAACTACTTTTATGTTTTGAGGAGATAATGATCTGTGGAATGGACTAAAGCAAATCAACTGTGACTTTCCTATGAACTAATGAAACAATTTCCAAGAGACCAAACGGTTACAGAGAGTGATTATTTTATTTACCAGCCCCTCCGTAGGAATCTGCCAACCACTCTGTTTCTCATCAGTGAAGAAGAAAGTCAGAATGCCGGTGGCATAAAAGCTGCTGGGCCAGGATCCACACATGGTGACATGGACAAAGAGCAGATGTGTGCGGCAACTGGAGGAGGAGATAAAACAACCATCCTTTCAACCACAGTTGCGTCAGTCAAATCACAACCAGCTGGGTTATTGCACTGGGCATTTCTGCTGATCCACCACAATGCTCACGCACGCTCTGTGCACATTTGCATGCACATGTACCCTCTGTCAAAGGCTGGGTTGATTTTTGAGCCTTCTCATCCTCCCTCTGTTTTTAGCCACTGGTTTAGTTGAGGGATGATGTAGACCTGAGGTGCCTGGGGGAGGACTGAAACTGTTGGAAGGATGAGAGAAACTGTGACTCAGGAAATTCAGTTTCTCCCTTAACCCCAGCATGCAGTGATGAATGTGCAGACTGTTATCCCTGCAGTACTGAAACCTGTTTCCCTTGGTTGTATTTTTGGACACTGGAGTAGCTTCTGTGTCTTCTCGTCTTCTTTTTGCTCAGAGGGAGCAATTTGTCTTTCTAGACTGGTTCTGGAGCAGTCCTTGCATGTAGTGCCCTGTACTCCAAGGCCAAATGCTCATGCAGGGACAACTTCATCCTCAGTCAAAGACAAGTCTCAGCTGGCTGACAGTGCTGAGTTTCCCAGAGTTTGGGATTGTAGCTAGCCCACATGCCAGTAGAGTTTGGACTGCTAGGAGAGGTCCTGGAAGCATCAAGGAAACGCCTGGTTTATGACTAATAAAATGTAATTAAGCTGCTTGACTATCCAGTTGTAAGCAAAAAATGAGTCAGTCTGTGCTGGTTTGGACAAAAGCAAGGAATCGACCATCCTGCAACCATGATTAAAACCATTACATCTACCACATGCTGCTAGTTTCTAATCTTTGTCAACCCGAAACTGCTTTAAAAAAAAATCAGACTAGAATATATCCCACAAATATATTATAACATAACTACTGTCCAATTATATATAGCTCTGTGGAGACTATAAGGTGTCCCTGTAGTCCTCGCCACTATCACTGTGTGTGGCTCTCCAGATGATTTGTGTACAAGCTCTAGCCAGAAGGAAATGGAGCAATATTTCTGTGTATTTATTCCTGTAAGATGTATCTTGGTAGTACGGATACAAATCTCCTATGACTCAGTGTGCGAACACTGCAGAATTGGATGAGGTTGGGTGCTCTTGCCCTTTCTGTTTCAGAGCTGTGGGAGGCTTATCTAAGAGATCAAAGTGCATCAGATTCTAGTATTTCAGTATCTATGGGACAGTATAATGCATGAATACTCTGGGACAATGCCTGTGTCTGACTTTTATTCATCACTGTAATTAAAGCCAGATACGGAGCTTGTTCTGTGCACTGAACATTAATCACAGTGTTTTATTAACACAGTTGTCAAAATCTTTAATTCAGACATCGTATAATTTTGCAATATAGATTAAGACTGATATTTATTTTGCCTGAATACATTAATTTTATTTAAAGTTCAGAAAGAGAAGTGATTGCTCTCAGGTTTTGAACAAACGAGTGCAAGCGTTGCTTGACTGCAGACGTACCAAACTGCTAAACTGGTTTGGTCTGTACTGTTGCTTAACAAAAAGCAGTGAACTGCTGTATTTGGTGGAAAATATATAAAAGGCTCAGCAAACTAATGCTCTAAATTCAGATTTAGTTAAGACACTGCAATTAATATTTTAACATCTGTAGACTTTATTTTATGCTCTATAGTAGTACTTGCTTAATTGCTGTTGCCAGTTTCTGATGTTTTGGGATTTCCCTTAGTTGTTTTCTGTTTAAATATTATGATTTGTATTGCAGTTCCATCCATACATCTTCAGTTTAGCTTATGAAATATGACTAAGACATTGCTTTAGTGTCTACTTCACAGAGTTCTTTAATGTTGCATCTATATATCTGGAGACCTTGAGGCAGTTGTGGATTGTCCCATGGAAAATGGTGTCCTTGAAAGTATATTACCCTTCTTGGAAGAGAACGGAATCAGTTTTAAAATTCAAGCAAAAATACTTTAACAGTTAATTCTTTTTCTTGGTTAGTGCTTTTTCACCTCTCAGTTGCTGGCTCTTCGAGGCTGTGTGGGTTGTTTTGACCCTGCTCACAAGAGCTGATGAAATCCCCTCTCTTGTCACTAAACTGAAATGCAGGCCCACACTTCTACTTGACAATTTTTAGGGTTCTGCTGATCGGAAGCTACTGAGGAGCACTGTGTAGGTAGTGCTGGACTAAGGCCTGTCCTGAGCTGAGGAAACTCTTCCTGCCCTGATCTCTAGGCACACCTCTTCAGCTAATGGCACCTTCAGGATGCTGCAGTGGCTGAGCTGGCGAGGTACTTCCAGTGGCTGGACTGAGTTAGGTGGTGGCCTTTGGCTCAAATCTGAGTGAGATGCTTGGTTATTCTCCCACCCTGCCCTCGGCTGGAAGGGGGAGTGTGGCACTTAATCCATCAGAGTGGATTCATACGGTAGCTTGCCTGGAGCTATGCTGAGTTGTATGTAATTATTCCAGTCATCTGTAAGAACCACAAATGAGGTGCATGTAGGGATTTTACATTAGGACTGAATATAGACAAACTCCTTGAAATTTCTGAGACCCGAGGTTGTATTTATTTTACTGTGTGGCTAAACTATTGAAAGTAAGTTTACCAAAGAATGCCTATTCCTTCTGCACATATAGTGGGTTTCTCAGTTTAAAGATGAAGTTTTAGATGGAGCCAGGTATTCAGAGACAGTGTTTAATGGTGAGTTTTGTTTTTAAAAGTCCTTTAGGAAACAGAAAAATACTGTCCACACAAAATTTCATGCTCCAAGTAACCTTTTATTTTCTCTAGAAACTCTAATCTTGTTCAGTGAGTAACCCGGCTTTTCCTGCCTCCCAAAAGAAGCAAGATGACCTAGATCTAGAGCTTCCTGGGGAAAAGTTCACTTCACCCTATATATAGCATCTCCTGAAGTGTCTTTAGGTAGCTATCATTTACTCTGAGCTGATGAGCTGAAAGAGAAAAGAGCTGTAGCTTTAAGCTGAGGTAGGAAAGGAGGATGTTTTATTCCTGCTTTTTTGGGGGGATCTGTCTTCTGCACATGTCACTGGCTGGATTCCAGCCTGGTGAAGGCCAGACTTCCCAACTTCCAGCTGAAACACAGAACTTCACGTCTCTGTGTCTCCTCAATGTGCTGCAGCTGAATAATGACCAACTACCCCTGGGTTAAGGAGTGAATTGGATCCTGCCTTTGTGCCAGCAGGAGTTTCTGCACAGGACTCAGAACATGATATCTTGGGGTCGGTGTGTTCTTTGCTCCAGCCAGATCACGCAGATGGAGACTCGTCCAAGCAGCATTGTTGACGTGGTGGTGTTTTTATTGGAAAGCAAAAACTGGGAAAATGGTAGTAACAGCTACATAACAGATGGTACCAAACAGGCTGTTGCTGTTGAGGGATCAGGCAAGTGTTTCCATCTCAGGGTAATGAGTCAAACAGTGAGGTGTACTGTAGGCTGCGGGAAATCTGTCCATCCCTTTGTCAACGTGAGGCTTTTTTTTAGATGCAGGAGAGTTTATATGAGTGCAGGAGAGTTTATATGAGTGCATCAGCAGCTTGAGCCGTTTGGGCTTCTGCAGCCTTTCTGGGGAGAGAAAGTGCTTTCCAAGTCCCTGAAGCAACGGCCACTGCCTGAGGACACCACCTGCTCCTCTCCTGGGGCCTTCACCGCTCCGGGGCTGGTTCCAGTGGAGCTGTCGATGCTCCTGTGGTGGGCTGTGTACACCTCTGGCAAATGGAGAAATCAGCATCTGTGTTCATTGAACTTGATGGCAGGATCCTGCTCTAGCACTTGAAAGTAATGACTTCAACAGGCCCAGCTCAGTAATGAACACAGCCGAGGCCCAGGGAGAGGCTCGGGGGTGATCTCTGTGTTCAGCAGACCACTGGCTGAAACCAGGCAGAAATGTGGTGTGCCTCGTGCTCAGTGTGGTATGTGTCCGTGTTTCTGGCACGAGGAGGTCTGATCTAACCATACACTGCTGCCAAAAAGGGATTGCTTCGCTTTTCCCTGCTGTTTTCCACATGGAGCCATGTTCTCTGTAGTCACTCCATGGTGGCTCTGGTGCTTGGCGATTCAGCTCGTACCATTCAAGTGTCTGAAATGGGTTGTGTTACTCTTCCTCCTGTTACATTAGTGAAATGAACTGGCTTCCTGGTGGAGGTTGGATTTATCAGCACTTTTTGCCACCTACAGATTGCATTTTACTTAGTGACGTCTGTGGAAAGGTGTAGAGGTGTCAGGTATTAGATGTGTGCTATTACTACCAAGTATTAGAGAAGTTTTGGCTTTTCCATGTTGAAATTAAAGCTATACTTGGACTTAACTGTGTACCAGAGCATGCACAGAATAAGTATCTGATATTGATTTGGGCAGTGAGTGCATTTGGGAATGATCAATGCCTGAAATGCAGTCTAAAGGTCCCATTTCTAACTTCAGCAGGGTGGTGATTTCAGTTGGAGGGATTTTGCTGCTTCAGGACAAATCTCTGACGTGGACAAAGCCTTAATTCTTTATTTCTTAAATATGATCTTTCTGGTTTAAAAAAAAACAAAACCTCAAACCCAGAACAAAACAAAATGAAAGAATTTAAGTTTGTCTGCCACAACCATCTTTAAAGATACTTGAATGTTTTACCTTGCTATTTTTCTTGTTAAAGAAGCTTCATTAGTGTTACCTAACAGTTTATGAGTAGACTTGGTAAGTGCAGGAGTGGCTGAAGACTTTCACAGCCTGTTCATATTGTGCAGCAGACTGTGATGTCCCTTGGGACACAACTGACCACAGTAACATTATTGATCTGCATCGTGGGTGCTGCTCTGCCTCTTTCCTCACACAAGCCTTCCAGTTATGACTCCGTGGATGGTTTCCAAAGTCTGAACATTACTTGGCAAGCTTTGTCACTGCTGTTAGGAGTTTGATTACCTTTGTGCATATGTATGTGAGGACTGCCAGTGTCTGTGGCTTTTCATAAAACAACCTCCCTGTTGTCTAAAATGTTTAGAATTAAGAAATATATAAGTATGCAAGAGCAGGAGCTAGGCTGGCTGCCTTAATTTGACTGTCCTGTTTTATATGTTGTGACTCCTTATTCTAGTTTGGCATCTCTCAGAGGAGGCTACTGGCTTTCTGTTGAAGCCAGTCTTATTTAAAGCAAATTAAGGGACAAAACCCTGTTTCAGAAAATAAATTTGAGAAGCAAATCTTGCTGCTTCTTCATGCATCCACTTATGTAGCATTGCCAGTTCTTCTCCTTGCTGGGGTAATGCCATGCTCTCAGGTATCTCGACCCCCCCCGTGCTCAGTACCTGTCTGTTCAGCTTTCAGAATTCAGAACCAGAAATGCTGAACATGAGCAGTAAATGCCATCTTTACAGCTTTTCTGTATCTCATTAACTATGTTGGGTCAGGCTTAGTTTTTGACTTGGAGACCTACCAAAAAATCCCCAAAGCTGCAGGAGATGAGGCTGCTGGGGCAGAGAGGAAACCCTTCTTTGTTGGTCACATTCCACATTGCCAGGTCTGTGGGGCTCTGCAAAGCTGTAGAAATTGTTTTCTGAATGAGACCACTTGCTGCCACTAAGGTTTCCTTGGATTATTTCATAGAATATGCTGGCCAGGTTTCAGTTTGAATACAGTTACACATTTCAGCTGGGCAGACCAGTAGCTAGTGCCCTTTCTGCCTTAAAAAGAATTAAGTAATACAGCAAACTAAAGTAAGATAGATAAATATTGTTTTAAATCCTAATTGCAGAGTGGTTACCAGCAATAAAGAGCCTGTAGATTGACACAGACTGCAGTAATTCCATTTACACTTGTTCACTGCTGGCCTTACGTTTTGCCTGCCATGGGCCAAATCCTCACCAGTGGTGCAGCTGTGTAGTGCTACTCAAGCAACACAGGTGGAACTTCCCGCTAGCATCTCGTCAGCAGAATAAGCTTTATAAAATTTATAAAGTCTTTTGTTTAACCCCGTCTTCATTCCTGCTTCTATCCTGTAGACTGTACTGCAGGAGAAGGGGTTTGGCCAAGAACATTTGTGCTCCACCGTAGGTTTTTTCCACCAGTGTGCTATCAAAACCCTCCCTGAGATCAAACCAGAATTGCTAATGGAAAATTATTTTGTCCAAAAATTTCTCTTCTCATATTTAAATATATTGTTTTGTTAGTGTCTTAAATTTCCAAGTGGGCATGACAGTGTTTGCAGACTTGGCTTCAACAAAATGAGGGTTGGATTTAAGGAGCATTTTCTTCTGTATTTTTTTTAAGTTAGCTTTGAGTTAAATATGACAAGCATTATTACTAGTTGTTATACTGCATCAGAGATTATATTAATTTGGGTAACAACTGTTTTCAGTATAGTGTTGAAAATTGCATATTAACAAGTGTGTGAATTGGACTGTTTTCTGGTGTCTGGACAAGGCGATACATGGATAATTTTGCATATACTCAGTGAAGTTATTTTCTGCATACCACAGATGATTTTGAAAGACACCGGTCAAGCTTTGCCCTGTTAACCCTACAGGGAGCCACTTTTGATCAACCAAGAACTAAGGCTCAAGAAGCTTATTTCACAATTCTAGATTATTTATGGCAAACTTGCACCTGTTATTCTTCTACCAAATAGGTCTTTAGTTGTTTCTCTGATGTTTACACTCCTGATTTATTTAGAGATCCTATATCCCTTTCAGCCTTTGTTTTTCTGGGCTAAGGCTTCTATTTTTATTTTGTTTATTAGTGGATATGATATTCAAGCAACTTAGTTTTCCTGAAAAACAAAATGTCTCATCTGTAGTCAGTGAAACCAAACAAAAACAACAGTAAAAAAAGAGGAAGTATTAAAATAGGGCATATGTTAAGTGATGGAGGGAACATTGACTGGCCGCTCAGCATCTTGCAGTGAATTTGTCATGGGGACTCATAACAGAATACAGACAATAGTTACTCCAAATCTGGAGAACGTGCAGCTCCAAGGGACAAGCACCTTTTCATGTTCTTGTTATCCCCTCACACTGGGGTAAACCATTCCGTAACATGAAGACCTCACCAGGAGTGCAACACTACATGGAATGATACAAAAAAATTAGAACCGGACCTGTAAGTTGTTTCAAGGCTAATTTCGCTATAAAGCTTCAGCAGATCAAAGAAATTTTCTTTAACCTGAGTTCTAGTCTGAAATTGCTGTGCAGGGAACTTGCTTATGGTGTTCAGCAGACTTCGTTTGATGAACACTGGACTCGTTTTTGCCAAAGTTCACGGAGAAGGCCATGGCCAGCCCTTTTCTGCCCCCAAGGAAGAACACAGAGCTACCCATGTCCCAGAAGGATGAGTTTATTTCTGTTTCTACTGTGTGATTCAGAATAGCAAATGAAAGAACAAAAAATTGTTTGCTGCAGTAATTTCTACTCATTTCTTTACTGCGCTGGAGGTTCATACGCAAGAAAGGTGGTATCCCAAATAAAGGTAGGATATTCAGGTTCATCTTGCTACCTTGCCGGTTTGGTTCAGGAAACCTTTTGGTGTTCCCAGGGAAGCACATTCTCTGACTTTACTTAACTGCAGCCATCTGTAAGGAGACAAAATGAGTTTAGTCCTGTAGACTTGCAGGAGAGGCACTACATGTCATCTGCTTCCCAAGTTACTCTGCTGTACCCACTGCCTCTCAGAGAGGTCTCCATTCGGGGATCAAAGGGTGAGCTAAACAGTCTAGAAAGATAACTAAAATATTTCTGTAGCCATTGAGTAATGATATTTCTGCTTATGAAGTTATAAATAATCTGAGCAAGAAGCTGCTTTTTCTCTCAGAGCTTATCTAGGTATTACAGTTACCTCTGTAGTTACACCCTAATGACTCCCAAGGCAACAAGATTAGATGTCTAGACTAAATGTTATAAATTAAATGTAAAGAACTCAAAGGTTTTCTTGATAGCTGTTTTGCTGGGACTGTGTGGTTTGGGTTCTTTCCCCCTCCAAAAACGCTCAGTGTTACTCCATTCTGGCGTTTTGTCGTGACTGCAGTTTGTCTGGGTGTGTATAAACTGACAAAACTTATTTTAGTGAGCGTGTAGGTTGCAGCGGGACATGGTTGTTCCACCCTAAACATTAATGCAGGAGAATACAGTGAGTACAAGTGTTTCTTTATATTTTCATAAAGCCTGAGAGAGTGTTGGTAGCATAATGTTAACGACATTGGGCTCTCATTTCTGACTCAGAGGGGCATCAAAAGTAGCACGAACCTCACCAAGAGGAGTGCAGTTACACTTTGGTGCAGGACCTGAGCTGTATCCTTGTATGCGTGTGTAAATGTTCTTGGTAAATTAGTGCTTTTAAATTTGCACAGATAAACTTTGTATTTCCATGAGACTTTCTCAACTCCAGCTGTAAAACTGCCTCACTCTATTTGGTGTTCAGGGTTTCTGGTGTTCCTCACACAACATGAAAGATGGGTGGTTGTGTACGGATGAGCTGAGGCTGGAAATCTCCAGGCTTTGCAGCTGCTCTCGTGCGGGTGTGTCAGGGTGAAATGGGGCTTTGTCTTCCAACCAGTCAGTCCATATTCAGATAAATGACCTCTCTGTTTTCATGTCCCTCCTCTCAAACAGTTTTCTGTTCTTCTGAGATTTTGTGGCAGCCTGAGCCATAATTCAGGCGAGTACTTAAGTAGGTGCTCAAGTGCCATGTCCCCGGTAGTGTTTGAAATCCTAACTAAGTCTGCTACTGGGGTAGTAGTGGGGACATTTGTACTTCTTACTGATCCATGCAGTCAGCAGCATAAATCCATTGTGGAAACTTCATGTTTTCCTTCAGAAAGCCAGTTTTAATGTAAACAAAGCCCTGTCTTCCATGACAGTGGGTGTAAGCAGGGGAATGGTCTGACAAAATAGAGGTTTTTCTTCATCCCATTGGAACTGAACAAGATGAAATGGGAGCTGTAGAGGCTGGGATGGGCTCTGTGCTGCCCATCTCCCCCCCTACCCTTGCAAAACCTTGGACCTGCTTCAGTTCCCCCTTCAAACCATCTACTCTGAAAGCACCTGTGCTGAAACGGACACAGGTATTTTTGGTGTGAAACCAGCACAGGCAAGATCCAAAGATGAGTATAAAAAAACCCCACTACACCACAGATTGAAAAGGCTGATTAGCCAGGTGTTTGCATGTACAGTTAGTGGTGGATGTTGTACCTTATTTATCTGTGAAGCTGAATGTTTGCAATTTGGCCTGCTTGCACTGGCAGCTGGCTGCGTGTTTCGTACAGAGCAGCGAAATGAACTCATGTTGTCTGGTGACACATTAAAAAGATGACCAGGTGCTCATAGAACTGTCTCTGTCCATTTAAAACTTTAAAATAGCAGGAAAGACATGTTCTGGAAATATTTCGCTTGTATAACCGACTCCTGAGAGAGCTATTTATGATTTCTCTACCTGTTCTTGGCACAGGCCTTTTTTCTGTTAGAAGAGGTTTGACAGTTGCATGAGATCACACTTGGATTTGTGCCCTGCGAGCTGAAAACGCAGAGTCACTGCTTGCGAGGACAAGACTTAGCTGGAAAAAATAGAAACATTGCCCTTGTGTTCACTGCTAATACTGCATTGAGAAGTGGAGCTCCATCAAGCTTTAGTGTGCCTTGATATTCATGCAGTCATTACTTGCTTATAAATAGAGAGCTGCTTTAAAAAAAAACCCAACTAACCAAGAGATTTAGAAATACTAATTTAATGCCTGGTACATTCCTTCAAGATTAATAAATGACTGGCTGAGATGAGCTGATAGCCTGACTCGGTGCCTCTAGCTATTTACAGCTGCTGCTTATTAACTCAGAGATGAAATAATTAATGTTATTATCAAATGACGCTAAACAAATAGACAAATCACGTTTTTTTGTGTGTGCTCATTGTCCCTGAAGTGGGAGATGGCAGCAAGTGGGTACCTGGGAGAAGTGTCAGCATCCTAATGATGGAGCACCCTGGGCTGCACTGAAACCTCTTGTGCACAGCCCAGCAGTTCAGGGTGCTGCTGGCAACACCAGTTCAAATCCCAATTCCAGCCTCAAGATGTGGACAGAATCACAGAAAATCTCAGTCAGTTTCCCAGGATCTGGTGAAAAGGAGGAGCTGCTGGCTGGATGGATGGTAGGGACATCCTCACCAAGCCCTCTCGCCAGTGGCACCAGGACAGTGACGCACAGAGACTTGGACTGTGTTTGAGGTGCCCCAGTGTATGGCAGGTGTATGTGAGGCTTCATCTGTCTGTGGCTTTCCAGCAGGCTGATGCAGAAACATGTTTAAAAGAAAGCTGTGGTTGTGCTGTTGCAAAATGCAGCGTTGATGTATCCTTTAAGTGGCCTCAGGAAGCCTCCTGGCTGCTTGTCCACAGTCCCCTGCTGCACTGCCTGGGCTGAGGCTTTGTCACACACCTGCATCTCAGGGGTACCCACTCTGCATTAGCAATTCAGATGCCAGTAAGAAAATACAAAGACCTGTGGAGCTGAGTGTGCCTTCAAACTGCCAAGGTGTGGCAGCTTTCTGCTTGAGCAAGCATTTGTAATTGAGGATGGCTTTGTTAAAAAGGCAATTAAAATATTTCAAATCGAGTACAAAGTTATGATCCAGTGAAGTATAGCACAGATTCCTGGATTTTGGAACAAACCCTGCTATCACGGGCTGCCTCATTGACCCAGTCTCACAGCAGGTGCCCCACACCTGCAGTCTGTGTTGCAGGTTTTCCTGCTCTGTGGGTACACAGACTCAGCTCATCCCTAGCCCATCTGCTTTCTGAAGCTCTTCTGCAATAGCATGTGCACTGCTGCCCCTTTTCTCCCCCAAGTCACTTATCCTTACAAGAGCAGTCTGTTTTCTCTCCTTTCCTTACACTGTGGCAGAGCTTTGCACTGTATGAGAGTCCCACTCTCCTGACTCCCTGTTTGCTGTGAGGCCTGATGGAAAATTCTTCCATCAGGTGTGGCAGAGCTTTGCACTGTGTGCGAGTCCTGTGCTGCAGAGGCCCTGTTTGCTGCCAGTCCTGATGGAAAAATGTTCGTTAGGTTTCTGCTTGGCTTCCCTTGTTCCTTGGGGGGAGCCCATTGCTGGCCCACCTTCCCAGGCTTTGAATCAGCATGGCCTCATCAGCTGGGCACTGGAAAGGGAAAGGTACCTGTCAAGGTTTGCAGAAACCGTCTGCTATGTTGCCTCTTCTGTGTATTTTGGTGAGGTAACAGACTGTATCTCTATAAAAAGAACAACGGTGTCCTCTTTCAGACCTCTTTTTGGTGCTTCCTTACAACCGAGTGGCTACAAAAAAGCAGTTTGTGTCATCACCTCGGATAGTGCAGGAGGGAGCTGCTGCTGCTTCTGTGCCTGTTTTGGTTACCTGTGTTATCTCTTATCTGAAGCTGAGTTGACACCTCAGAGAAGACCTTACATAAGGGTGATGTTCTCAGTCTAGCTGGGACTGTTGTGTCTATTTAAGTCCTGTTTTAGGAACCTGATGTAGGAGGACCTACACTCCTCGATAGGGCGCTTTTGGATGTCTGTGGAAAGGAGCTTTTAGGCAAGGCTGTTAATCTGCATTCTGGAGAGTCCTCTTTGCCCAAGGAGGGTGCTTGTCATGTGTTGAACAGTAATGCTCAGCCTAGAGATGAGCTCATTTGTCACTTGATTTCTCAGATCCTTTGATATCCTACTCACTCTTTTTCTAAAATACTTTCCTAGTTCTGCATAATATTTCTCTGCTATGTGTTCTTATGTTCTCATTAGTTTAAACTAGCACACTTAAATATACACATATACATGTCCATTTACACACTGAAGTACAGCCTGTATTTATACCTCAGCAGTCCTCCCCTGATGGATTGACTGCTCGTGCCTTCAGCTTATGGGCATTTTCATGTTTACTCTCTGGCTTGGCCCCTTGTCCCCAGTCTGTCCTCTTGGCTAATTAGAGCCGATTTCCGTAATTTTGCTACCTTGTTCCTGAAGTACTCAGAAGGGCTGTTTTGTTCTTAGAATTGCCATCGAGCTGACCTAATTCTTGCCAAAAGAGACATTTTAGTACTCTTGCCATTTTTTAAGTATTTGGAGTCAGGTTTCCACAATTGGCTTGAGTCCCAACAGGGGCACTCCTCCCATTTTCCTCTTGTGTGCCTGTTCCCAACTTTTCCAGCAGCTGTAGCGATCGCACTGTCAGTGGCAATGGCTTGTTTGTTTTCCATGAGGGGAAGAATCAGTCGGAGCAGTGTCCTTGGAGCCACTGAAAGGGAAGTGGCAGGACCCACAGTCCTGAGGCAGTGCTGTTTTAAACTAGCTGGAGTCAGCTGTGCCCTAATCCCCAAATTCCCTGAAATGGCACTATAATCAGCGGCTGCATGTGCTTACTCAGCTGTGCTGAGTCTGTGGGTTCAGTAGCAGTTCAGAGCACAATGTGCTCTGCTGTTCACTCTTGGTGCCTTACACTGCCCACCTGAAGTCCCCTATATCCCTGCACTCTTCCCTGGAAATACCTGTCCAGTGATCCATACCCAGCTCTTCATACAGAGGACTTGCACACACTTGCCAGAGTGATGCAATGCATTGGGAGCTTTGGGGTGGGAGCTTTGGGCCAGGCTCATGTCTCGAGCAGCAGGAGCACGTGTGAGCTCTTTGTGTGCTGTACCAGAGGTGAGTCAGAGCCTCGGTGTGGTTTGGGGTGTGCACAGGGGCAGTGTCCGGGACAGATCCCATGTGTCCAACATCAGGGAGTGGAGCAGGGTGTGAGCAAAGCCTGTTTGCTGCTGCACACAGGGCCTGGCATGGTGAGAGTCATGGCTGCCTGCAGATTCTGTGTGTTCCCCAGGATGATCAATACTACCTTTTTTCAGTTGTTACCCCTTCAATTTATACTGTAAACAAGTTGCACTGGTATTTACCCTTTCCAGAAAGCAAATGTGTCTGAGGGAAGTGTGCATGATTCCCTGATGTCTGTGTGGACTGTTAGTGTTCTGTCAGCTTTTTCGTCATAGCTTGCCCCGTCTCTTGTGCTTGAAAGCAGCCTCCAAAAACCATGTTAACTCCATTCCTTTGTCTGGGGTGCCTTTTTATATTTTTGCTTCCTGCTACCCAGCAGTTCCCCAGCAGTAAGTGGGTGGCACACAGTAGGTTCACTACCTTTCAGCAGAGGAGGCAGTCTGAGATACTTGTTTTCAGCCTTCTCCCTCTCAGAACTGCTTTCTTTTCCCCAAAACTTTAGGTTTTTATTTGCTGTTAAATCTACTTCTCAGTTTTCCAGCCTCCTTCTCACTTGAACCATAAGTGCTGTGTTTAGTGTAGCCATAGCACTGTAATAACTGTCTGCTATTGTCAGGCCTAAGGAGAGGTTTCTGCAAAGAACCACTTGGCATAAGTGGGAAAGAACATGTACCAATAACACAGATGTGGGGTTGCTTAAGGGGTAGGATGATCCACATTCACATGCTGTTCTGCCACCACCAGCTGCAGAATTGATTGCTGGCCCCTTCTGCTAGATTTTCTCCCTACCCAGCTGCTTTGCTTTGTAGTCCCTGGGGTGTACTAGTCTCCGGAGGCTGCATTTTGTGCCTGAGTGTCCTTAATTTAATGTTTAGGTGCAACTGTTCTTTCCTGGCTTTTCTCACTGCAGCAGCCTGACAGAAAAGCATGAATTTTTATGAATTGTTTATGAATTTTTTCCTTTCTGTATAAAAGGAAGCCTATTAAAATAAACATGCTAGGAGCTGTAATAAGAGGGCTATGTTATCTCCCAGAAGTTGTGGCCTGGTGCTGTAAGTTGAGCTGTCAGTGAGGTTGTCTGGAGGGGTGGAGTCAATTCTCTGGTGAGCAATTTAGTTGTCTGGGACATGTTGTGGTATAAGTTACCCGCTCTCCTGAAGAAATTCACACCGTGATGTTTGATGGGATCTTTGGAGAAAGGAGCAAGGACAGCTAAAACTGACATACAGCTGGTGAACAAGAAATCAGCAAGTGGAACCGTCAGTACCTAAGGTTGACGCCCTTGAGTCAGAGAAACCTGCTGTGCAGCCTGGAAATGTAAAAACTGGCTGTGTCAGGAGATTGTACTTCCAGGGATTAATTACTGCTTTTTAATTACTGCTTTTTCCCTACAACTCTTTCTTGCTAATCTTTTGTATTTAGGTTTTCCGTGATGGTTAATCAAATTTCAGAGCAGGTGTCTCTGCAGAGCTGCAGGTGATTTCCATCTGCCAGGTAAGGCTGGGTTTGCTCTGGCCAAGCTGCAAGGGCACTGCCAAGTGTTTGTCTTGGCAGTAGGTTGGTAGCCTTTTTGGGTTTGTGTGACAGCACAGGGACAAAACTTGAAAGTCCTTTTCTCACAGCCTTTGACACTGTCTAGGAAAGCAGCAGGCACGATACATCGACTTTGTACCTCCTCTTTCTCTGCCCCAGCCCTATTTTTGGTAGCAAAGCTGAACTCAGGGGACAGATGGTATTTTAAGAGTCAGCAGCCAGGAGTCGCTTTCTTTCATGGTTGCTACTCTTTTCCAACTCTTAAGATACATTTATTTCCCAGTAATTTCAGTGGAACAATTGTGAAGAACACACAGGACAGTTTTACAGTTTTGGTTATAGTGTGGATGAGGCTGTGTGATCTCCACAGACCCACCATGGCTTTCACCAAAAAAACGCCTCTCTCTGAAGTATGATCCATGACTCAAAATGGGTGTTGCTTCTTAGCTGGAGTCAACAGCTGGAGAAACACAGCACAGATCCTGCAGGTTCCTCTCCTCTGGTGAAGGCTGTTCCTCAGTCTGTTTTTATATAATTACCAACCATATTTACAGTGCCCCATTCCTCCCATGCCAGAATTCTTAGTAATCTTTCCTTAGGAGCACCATGGTGGGAAGTGTGTGTGCACATGTATCTGGTCTGTCTGTCCCAGGTGTCCTCTCCAAAAGGGAGAAGGTAGAGGAGAGGATTTTTCTTTCAGAAGAACTTTTTAGCGTTAAGTGCTCAGCTGTTGCAGTTATTCATACTGAGTGACTACCTGGAAGCAGAAATATAAAAAAATTGGGTAACAGTTTCATTACATGATGCTTTATAGCAACTGCTATTCACCTTTATAAATTAACTGTTCTCTTCTGTGTGGTAGAAAAAGGCTTTTACAGTTGGCAGGCTGCTTGCAATATGTAGTTGTCGTATAATGCACATTATAATGGTGCATGGTTTTACATTAATGTGTCTTGGGGGAGGATATTATTTCGAAATGTGTATTCACATATGGATGGAATTTGAGTTTTTTCACCCTGATTAGAATGACATTCACAGAAAAGGCCCCTGGACCATCATCCCAGCAAGTTCCTTATGAGTAATAAAGTGGTGAGAAGAGAAAACTTCATCAAATTCAGCAGGAATTTTTGAAAAAGACCTTGAAGAGCACAATTTTCTTTTACCTCCTGACTTTACATTTATAAACTGAGGTTGTTCATATTTAGATGAGTTATTTGGGCTCCCTGCTCTCCTTAGAGGTGAGAAAGGTGGGGAGCAGCAAGGCTGAGCTGTGTGTAGGGGTGCTGAGTGCTGCAGTGGGGCTGCAGTGCTAGGGGCTGATGTGTGTGAACCAGGGCAGCTGCCTTCGGACACCCTGTTCCAGGCAGGACGTTTTCAAGTCGAAGGGATTTCAGAACAGAGCTGTGGGAACGGCTGGGGAAATGCAAATGGAATTGTTACATTTGCATTAATTAATTAGGCAGCAACCGCAAGGAGTGTAAGAGCCACAGCTACTGGTGTTTAAAAAGTGTAAAAAGAATGTAGGATAAACATAGTTAGGGAGGTGTTTATCTCCTCTGTCAGACTGAATTAACAGATACGTTCTTGATCTGGTGATAAAATGCAAATTAATATCCCAGGGTGAGACAAATAGAGAGCACTGGATTAGGTGAGGAGGAAAATTTAGAGATGGAAACTGGGCAAAGCAATCAGTAGTGGAAAGCAGGTGGCTGTAGACAGGATCTCAGGGACAGCAGTGAGGCTTTAACCTCTGGAATTATTTGATGATATGAATTATTCATCTCACCTTTGACCATCCTGAAACAAAAATTTGGGCATGTTGGTGCAATTATAAAAACAACAACAAACAAAAGCCCTGATGACATACTGCTGATATGTGGCATAGAGGGATCTTAAAATAATCTTTATCCAGGGATTAAGAGTTTCTGATCTATCACTGACCTGTTTTCATAGTATTACAAATTCATGGTACTTGCAAAAATGAGACAAAAAGGCTGTAAAACAAGAGAAAAGCAGATTTGCAGCAGCATAAGTAACCAAAGTAAGTTGCATTGATGAGGAAACTTCAAACTAAAAATCATGCTTGGTGAAACCTCCTTTTTCTAGTCAAGAACCCAGAGTGTGCTTGGAAATCTGTGTGTAGAAAGTGTCTGGGCCTTTTAGGCCGTGTGTGAAAATGTTTATTTTCATTAGGAGTGAGAAATGCAGACCTCCAGATGCCCTCTTATGATTTTTTTTTTTTTTTCCCCAAAGGAGGAGGAGCCAGGGTGAGATGGAGACACAAACCCTGCTGTAGTCCTTGAGTCTGAATTAATGCTGTTGTTTTTAAGGGCTAAATAAACATTGGGAGTGAATGATTTCTGTGCACTGAAAGCCAGGGAAACTTGTGCTGATACCACAGACTTCATGAACAAAGAGAAGGTTGTGTATCTCCAGGATTATGGCCATCTGAGGTGTTTCATCATTACTAAATTCTTACGGGGAAAAAATAATTGACCAAAGCAAAGTAAGTGCCAGAAAGTGATTTTTATTTCATTGCTTGACAGTAATATGTGGATTTGATTATTTGTTTTGGCCTTTTTAGGGGTTTTTGCACGTAGTAATAGAGTTAGCATGAAATTTCATCTTAGTTTGAAGTGCCTCACATCTTTATCAAATGATAAATAACACAGACTTTGGCTAGAAGTTCAGTATTTTGTAATTTTGTCTGCAAAAACATTTTCCATGGTCGATAAGAGAAATGTGAGACACCAGAGCAAGAAATCCATGCTTGTCTTTGGAGTAAAATAATAATTATTTGAGTAATACAATCTTTTTTATATACACACTGGTCAGGGAGCCCCTGGCTACAGATGTGAGCTGAGTGAAGTCTTGAGTCACTATCCTTGAACACCCACCCTGGAGTGAACAGGACCCTGGTCAGTGAAAACAGCCTTTATAAACTGTGAAGGATTTGCAAAGGGGTGATAAACCCACACAGGCAGGGCTGCATTCATGATTTTCAGACAGCTTGGAATTATTGTTGGATGAGTTTAACTCCCAAAAATGCTCCAGGGACTGGGTAGTGGAGAAACCCAGCGCTGCAGCTGCCACGTGGCTGCGAGCAGGGCCAGCTGGGTGTGTGCCCAAGGGGCTGCAAGGGGGGCAGCTGCCCAGCTCCACTCAGGGGTGGTGGTCAGAGTCTCTGGAGGGAGCTGGAGATGTCACTTTGCAGTCAAAGAAATGTGGGCTCTCAGATTCTCATGAATAAGTAGTTTAAAATAGTTTTAGTATCATACAGGTATGAACATGCCTTTTTTTACCAGTTGGAGGGGAGGGGGCTGGTTTGAAAGGGTTAGTGTCAATGTACCCTATAATGTGACACTCTGTAATGTGTGTGGCTGTGTTCTTCCATTTCCCTGGTACATTTATGTCCAGGGCTCAGTTAGGGCAGGCTTTTAATAGCAGTCAGGAGAGATGAAAGTGCCACCAGGCAGCGTGTTCAGTGCCAGTGGTCTCTGTGGTTTATTTACAGTAATTTGTTACGCATTTTTCACAACAGCCACACCAACCCCAGTTCCCTGCATTCACGAATACAAGGACGTGGTGGTGAAAGACATCACCATTTTCACCCAGTTACTCCTCTGACAAGAGGTTCTTGTCTAGAATGTGAAATTGTAGAAGCCCCCAGCTGGCAACTATAAATTCCTACCTTAATGGGCTGTGTCAGACACGTCTCAGGGTGGCTCTGCCGGGAGGGAACCTGAGACAGGATGCCAAAGGGAGGAGTTTCCATGCAGTGCTTGCAGTCGGGAAAGCATTTCTGTGTTTGGCACGGGAAGGGGGCCGGGGGTTCCCACCAGCCCCTCTGCAGGGAAGGTGACACCCAGGGGAGAGGGGCACTGCAAGAATGCATGCACAAGTGGCTTCCCCAGATACAGGGTCCCTCGGTGGTCACTCACAAGTGCCGGTAAAAGACCAGAACAAGAGAGTGAGGTTCCGTTCTTTTCTGGCCTATCACAGGTTTGAAAGTTGTGTTATTTTCCTGTCCAAAACTTAACCAAAGCAATTTTTGGTTGGGCAGTGTGTGAGTGTCACTCACTTCAGAGTTGTCCAGCTGTGACTGTCCTAACTCACAGCAGAGTCTTACTTAACTGGAGTTTCCTTTTGCTGTATCATTTTTGCTGAGATGATCAGTTTGCTGTTCTTCTGCTACAGATACTCACAGTCAGTTGTCATTGCTACTTGCAGGCATTTTGAGGGTTTCTTGTGGATCTTTTATCCTCCTGCCTTTTATTGAATTTCTGCATTATTACTTGCAGCCATGTATTAAGTCCAGTTCCCTCCCCTCCTTCTGCCCAGGTTGGCACCAGCCTATGCTGTGCCTGTGGTTGGTTGTGCTGCTCCTCTTTTTTTCCAAGATATGAAGGAGGGTGCATCTCTCTCCAATGCTGAGTGTTCTCTACATCTGTGTAACAAGTGAAAGAGGTAGCAGTAATGTCTTCTGCTATTGCTTTAGTAATCTGTTCAAAGAAGTACAGCAAAGCCCTGGGAAAAAAAATGTTACTGATAGTTGGTGGTGTTAAGTTCTTGAAACATAAAACCAGGACCAGGCTCTGCTTCCAGTTGAAGTGTTCAGTGCAGAGGGTCTGCAGCATTTGTGAGGGGAAAATGCTTTATTTTTCTGGCACCAAAGGTTGCAGTCACTTTCTGAATACTGTTACATCTGACAGGCCATCCCTAGGTTCAGATGGTGATTTTCTCTATCCAAATGATGATTAGAGAATACTTTAGATAATTTAAAACACTAAAAGGCAACTGATCCAAAGAATTCTGTGATTCTGTGAAATATGGTTCAGAGTAGTTAGGAAATTAATCACTCGGAGAACCCCTGGTGTTCTGTCTTTTGAATTGTCTCATAATTCCTCTGAATTCTGCCAGGAAATTGGAGGGGGAAATCCTAGTGTAGCTAAATTAAGAGATGACTGAATTTTACCCCACAGCTGAATTGCCAGGCACTGTGTTCAATGACGAATTGCCAGGCAGACTTGTATCTGTAATTAGCATTTCCCACCAGCAAGGACTTCTGCTGCTGGGTGGCACCAGCAAGAGGCTGCACACTCCTGGGACAGCTTTCTCCTGGCCTTCCAGGAGTCCTGGCTGGCTGTCCACTTGCTGTGCTTCCTGGCAGTGAAATGAGAAGGGCTTTGTTGGGTTTTACAAATGCAGTGTTACATGTGGGAGGTGACCTGTGCTGCCTCAGCTGCACACACCTGCCCTCAGCTCGGCTTGCACCAGTGTCCTCTGAAACAGCAAATTTGGCATTTGCCAAACAGATGATTCGGTGCATCGTGTGTCTGATGCAGCAGGTTTATTTTCAGGCACATCTATGAGTTGAATTTTTTTCTGCTGTTCAAGAAGAACCATTGCAAGAAATTGCCTCGCTATTAACAGCAGATTTATGGCTACTGGCCATTACTGTCCCAATAGTGTATCCTATTCAAAATGGGTATTTATGTACCAAAAAATGCTTTTAAAGCAAGTAAATTAAATACCATGTTAATATAAATGTTAGTGAAAATATCTGATCTAAAGTTCATTAATATTCAAAAGAAGCTTCTGAGAATATGATAGAGGAAGGACTGCATAACAGCTATATGTTGCCTGTATTTTTTTTGGAAAATATATACCTCAAATATATCAATAGCTGAATACAGCTTGGGAGAACTTGTAAAGTCATATTAGTGTATGAGAGGAAACATAAAATTTGGGTTACTTACTTAAGCTGTTGTTTGTATTGTCCAGGTGACTTTTTTTTTTAAACGTGAGAGAATTAAATCTACAGTTCTAGATTTAAGCTTGCGTTGCCCAAAACAGTTCACATAAATTTTAGTTATTATGGAATAAGTCAAACTTTCCTCTCCAAAAATCTTGAGAGTAGGCAGTGTCCTCATCTTTCCAAAGGATTCTTAAATGTTAAAAAAAAAATAAATAAAAAAATTATAGCATCTACTTTCAGTTGCAGATACTGAGGGCTGTCCCTCAGCCCTTATATTGCTCAGTTCTGTACCCAAGCAGCTCACCAGCTGCCTGGAAGGTTTATTTGCCTGCTGGCATCTGGAGCTTCTTGTCCTTGTATCTCCTGTATGAACAATTCCTGGAGATCAAAAGCTTTTGCAGAGAACAACCACGAACAGCTCCTTGCTCAAATACTGCCTTCAATTCTTATTCTCAATATAATTATAGCCCCAAAATTGCAAAGTTGGAGTGGGAGTTCATAGAAATATTTGGAGGATTGTGAATTGTACTGTGCTGTGAAAGGCTAGGAAAGCTCTGTGGTGGTTTTTAATGAAAATATTTTGATTTTAGGAGCAGGTGCCTGTTCCTGTGTATCACCCCACGCCAAGCCAGACTCGCCTGGCCACGCAGCTGACGGAAGAGGAGCAGATCCGGATAGCGCAGCGGATCGGCCTCATCCAGCACCTTCCCAAAGGAGTCTATGACCCCGGCAGAGACGGCTCTGAGAAGAAGATCCGAGAGTAAGTCGCAGGGACTGAAGGGAAGGGCTGTGGCTGCTGCCTTGGTTTGTGATGCTGCCCTGGGAAACCTGATCTTGTCATCCTGGGTTTGCCTTATTTTCAGGGACTGTCATTTAACATAGTTCTCTAAAACAAGAAAGCCCTGCAGATGCTGATGTGGTGAGCGGCATCCCTGCCCATGCCAGGGGGTTGGAACTCCATGGGCTCTAAGGTCCCTCCCAGCCCGAACCACTCAATGAATCTGAGGCTCTTGCCTTTATCTTACGCAAGGATACTCCACATAATATCTACAAATACTAAAAGCACACAGAAGTAGATATTACCCTATTTTTCCTTTCCAGTTTAGTAACAGCAGCTTAAATGTTTTATTTTCTTCTCCCCCCCAGATGTGTCATTTGTATGATGGACTTTGTTTATGGGGACCCTATCCGATTTCTGCCGTGCATGCACATTTACCACCTGGACTGTATAGATGACTGGTTGATGAGATCCTTTACCTGTCCATCCTGCATGGAACCAGTGGATGCAGCACTGCTTTCCTCATACGAGACTAACTGAGCCAGGGTTTCTCTACTGAACCTTCAAGGAGACCATCCACTTCAATGAGTTTGACCCTTTTGTCATTCAGCCCAAAGAGCCAGGAATTAGGAATTAAGATCATGCACAAAGTATACATTTCCTAATAAATAAATAAAAAAATATTCCTGAATGGCTGCAAATATTGGAAAACATAGTATTTTAGAGACTATAGAAAAGTAGGTTGTTATTTTTAATGTAAAGCCTTGACCCACCATTGTCTTTTAATGTTTGTTCTTACACCCATATATAGGAATTGTGTAAAGTGTTACAGCAACTGTAAATGTTTAAACTGCGTGTATCCAATTTTATTAGCAGCAAGATAAGAGTATTTTTTTCCTAAATAAAGTAACCAGTTTTGTTCTGATTCTTTTCACAAGTCCTGGCATTTGGGTCAAGGCTTTATTGAAATCTACATTTTATAACACTGGCACAAAGAAATAGTTTTAAGCTTGTTTGCACAGTTCTTTTTCTTTTTTTTTTTCCTTTTTTTTTTCCATTGGAGATGGAATTCATTGCCTTAGGTCTTTTTAATAGTGTATTGTTATTGTTGGGCTGGCTCTATGCTTGAAAACCAGTTTATTTATAACCTGTTAAAAGTGCTATATTTTGTTTGCAGTTAGGAATATGCAGACTTCAAAGTGATCTCCTAGCTTGTAAGCAAACTGAGATGCATTATCCCTTTTCTACAAGTGATGCAGATTATGAAGATATGAAACAAGTCCTGCAGTGAAACTGTGGTTTCATGGGTTCTTTTTATAACTTCCTTCGGTTTTGATGAAATAACAGCCCTTAAACTTTAATATGTGACCTTTAACTTGA
This sequence comes from Dasyornis broadbenti, assembly GCA_013397935.1. Classification (NCBI taxonomy): domain Eukaryota; kingdom Metazoa; phylum Chordata; class Aves; order Passeriformes; family Dasyornithidae; genus Dasyornis; species Dasyornis broadbenti. The sequence continues at coordinate 4,733,970 of VZRN01001083.1, read as the reverse complement.
TCCTATTAAAAGTGGGCCAGATGAACAATAAATAGTTAAGCTGCCATAACTGAAAAAGAAAATATTTGGAACTAATGTAGTGCTAGCATTGATCACTTATTCTACTTTTTTCTCCCTAAAAATGGTTGTCTTGGATCATAGCAAATGGATACTGCATCTCTCCTTCTTGTAGTTCTTAGGTTATCAGAAGTTAAGAATAAACATACTGTATCTCAGTCTCCTGTATTAAATGTATCTGTTGAGCCCTGCTGGCTGACACATCAGTCCACCAAACAGGAATGAACTCAGAGAGGAGAAAAATACTTTGTTCTGCACATAAATGCAAAGTTTATATAAACGCAATGTCAGGGGAGCAGTGGAGGGGGCAAACAGTCCTGCTATAGCCAGAATGACACAATTCCCTGATTTCTGTAGCGAACAGTATGTGCTTGTTAAGAAAGGCTCCAGCAAAGATTGTAGCTGTAAAGACCTTTTTCCACTTAGCATGATTTGTTCCTTTTTTTCTTCTCCCCCACTCCCCTACTGTACCTACTGTGATTTCTGTGCATTCAGTGCCACCCTGATACAGTGAGAAGCCCTGGTCTCATGAAATGAAACACGATCTCAAGTTAACTACAGCAGATGGGGGAATGTTCTTCAGTTGTGTTTCAGCTATAGTTTGAGTTCTTGATAAAGTTGTGTTAAAGACCCAAGTCCTTTGATGACCTAGTGCATTTACAATAGAGGAGAATTGTAATTCTATGGGTTATGGAAAACTGGTCAGCACAATGGAGAGTCAAAATTTGTTTGTTATTCCTGCAGCTGACAGCACCCTGCTCCCTTAGAGAAGAACTCCAAGGAGCAGTCAAAAGGAACTGAAAACACGCTGCAGTTCTAGATTCACTCAAATGGCCACACATTTATCTGGACACAATGTTTTGCTGAATTCATACATACCTAATTACATGGATCAAAATCTGGGAAGAAAGACCTGAAGTTGTGCAATATCATTGTTCCTTTTCATCATTCCATGTGTGTTCCTTTGTGTCCTCCTTTTTGTCTGTTTCAGGGGTTGGGTTCTCTTTTTTTTTTTTTTTGTAAAACAATGTCCACATTAAGTATTCATTTCTTTATCTTGTTAAACCTGGCGAATGAACAATTTGAAAAAAAAGTGTTGTCATGGTGGTATTAGTCTTTATTTATTACAAGACTTAATTAAGAAAGATTTCGAAGAAGTAGGAAGTGATGGATTACTGAGCTGAATGCTTTCCTAGGCAGCTGACACCTGAACAGTTGAACTTTGAACACTGATACACTGACTGGACTAAAGGAAGAAATTACTTTTATTAAAATAGTTATTAAATAGCAAAAAGGTGTGAAAGGCTAAAACTAGAGCTGATGACACAAAAACAGTCCAAAAAGTTCAAATTTTAGCTTGAAGACAAATGTGTAAATATAACAAATAAATCAAATTATTTTTCAAGTTTCTAGGTGCAATGCTGTTCTGGGTGATTTCTAATTCAAAAAAGAATTTATCTGAATTTAATGCAAAACAATGTATAACCTGAATTTTAGCTGCAATTGTGGGATCAGATCTGTGTCTTACAGATGGTAGAAATAAGATGAAGATAATATTTACCTCCTGTCTTAGAAGTGTCTAACAAATTACTTGCACTCCAGACACATTAAGACAGTCCAGCACAGCACAGCTATTCCCAGCTGGAATCTCTGGCAGCTGAGTGAGGGGAAACGGTTGTCTCTGGCTCTCCTGGACCTGTTCACCCAAAGCCCTTCTTACGCCAGGGGTGGGCAGGCCCATAGAAAAATGTCTGCAAAGTATTTTGAAGGAAAAAACCAAATTAAAAAGCCTCTTACAGCCATCATGTGCAAGTACCTGAGTTTGGAGATGCTTGACAGCCCCCAAGAGCTGTTGCTTTGAAGCATTTTCATAGCGCCTTTGCAGTGTGATGAAAACACCGAGTGCAGTGATGTCATTTGCAGTTTAGGGCTGGAAGTGGCACAGCAGCCCTGGCACAGACCCAGGGAGAGCTGAGGGATCACCAGGCTCCATTTCAGCAGAGTGAGGGACACCGAGTGTGGAAGCCCACACACCCCAGGTCAGTGCCACCACATCACTGCTGTCCCCTCCACAGCCAGAGCTAGCACAGAAACAGCAGGGAGGGAGGGCAGCATCCAGGAGGCACAGCAAGGAGGTGGTGGGGTTCCACTTGCGGATTAGAGCAGGAAACGGATTTTGTCTTATACATCAGAAGGAAACTCCCACAAACCTGAGGCCAAAGAGATGTAATGACAAGAAAGGAATACCCAGTTCTGTACAGACCTTTACACTTAAAAATTTTTGCATGCTGCAGGAGTTACCACTTTAATCATTTTACATCTAAGGATGGTAATCGTTATTACTTGTTGCCAGTTCATTATGTAAATCTGGGAGAGAATCATACATAAACAAACAAATCAACCCAGCCCAGAGCATTTCTTTGTGAGGAGCATGAGCTACATAAGGGTTTAAAAGCTCCTACAGTCTTGCAGCTGCCCAGGACTGAAAGCAATTCCGTGTTTGGAAGGCCGACAGTCTCCCCCTTCCAGTGGCAGAAGGGCGCATTTCTGGGCTGAGGGATTATGAAATACCTGAATTTACTTCAGTTGCCACAGTTTCAGGACTTCGACATTTCCTGTCCTTGTGCAATCATGGTAAAGATGAAAATTCTTTTGAGTCAGACTGCCAGTGAAATAAATAACAAAATGGCTGAAACCAAACATACAGGGTCTCTCAGCAGTTAAATCCTGGATTAAAAGGACTCAGAAACAAAGTGGATTCTGTCTGATTAGAAACACCGTTTGTTACAGACACTACATTTTTATTAAAAACATACATTTTAGTTGACAACCTATAAAACACATGAATAAAATCTGTTCAGAAGAACCCTTCTTGACTTAATACTCAGAATAAAAATTAGCTTCAAGGATTAACTTTTCCTTTTATATAGCATTTAACTTTGAAGAATATAATTTATGCTAACCATCCTCTGCAGATTATTTTGCATTTAAACCTGTTCTGGGATAAGAGTTCGGGGCTTTAGAATTCTTGGTATGGAAAGCAAAGTTAATGCCTTGTGATAAAGAGAACAGTCTAAACATACTCTGCAAAAGCATCTTTTTGATTTAAGCAAAAGAAATAACTATTTTCACGCTAGGAACTGATTTCATTACAACATCCACTCTGCACTGACACTTTGCTAAGTAAAAGTTTCAGAGAGGAGTTTATAACGAAAAAATCCTTTGTGCAAAGCCGTTTTTGTGTTCCCGCAGCACCGAGGTATTTGCTTACTCAGCAAGAGGGGCCCAGCCACACCGCGTGTGCACAGAGAGCCCCCAGCCCTCCCCTGGCCTCCCAGCTGGAAAACAACCAGCAGAACTTCATAAACCTGCTCTTTGCAACACCAACCCCTACAAAACATTTGTCTTTCTTTCAAAGAAGGCATTTCAGCAGCTCTGCACACAGCAGTGAATGTTGGATTCACCACACGTGCCCTGGCTGCCCACACTGAGCATTTTTCCCTGCCTCACTTGGCTCCCTCACTGCACTTTTGCCAGGGTTCTCACTGCACAATGAGAGACAAAACTGCACCTTTTCAGCATCTTTTGCCCACGCTTCTGCCACATTAGCAGGAGCTGCCTGTGTAACCCAGAATTCATGCTGGGGAAGTAGATTGAGGGAGACAGACAAGGCAAGCATTCAAGGGGGAAAAACATGAATCACTCCAAAACTGTTTTCCGAGCAGGACAGAGCCATCCCAGGCACTGTCCCACTGGGGCAGAGCTCTCCTAGTCCAGAGTGAAAACTGATGCCCTTCAAATCCAGAGCATAAAACTGCATTTTTGTGAGGTTACCCCACTGAAGGGGTCTTGCTGCATTGCCTGTTTGCCTTGGGATTTCTTCTAGAAGGTCGTGTACTGCACACTCCTGCAGTGTGATCCTACTGCAAACCATTAGTAAAGGCCTCTAACTTCTGCATTTTCCTCAGCCATCATCAAAGTTTTGTTGTTTTTTTTTTTTTTTAAAGTATCTCACCTTTTTTAAGTGCTTAATTTAATAAATAGTTCAAGCTGTTCTGATAACTTCCAAAAGCTTTGGCTCCAGAACCTTACTGTGTGTGAGTATACATACCTAGATGTTTTATGTATTTCTATAAACGCTTTTCTTTATATATATGTCTGATATATATATATAGATCAGACAACAGACCTGTAGCAAAGGCACTGTGCATGAAATTCCTGCTGTTCCCTTAAAATACCAACATTTATTTGCATCATTGATGAGCCCAGTCAGCATAATAGAATGAAAACCTGACTAAGGTATCCACATGCCATAAGAATCAAAGGCAAACCAAGTTTTTCACAGTAATATAGTCATTGGAATAATCTCCCCAGGTAATGTTAGATCTCCCAACACTGGACACTCCTAAGATTCACCTGGACAGGTGAATTTCTTGCCTAGCCTCTGGTTTTGGCAAGAAAGGTTGGACCAGATGATCCTTGATGTCCCTTCTGGCCTGGTATTGTATCTATGACTGAAGTATCAAGACTGTAACTGGCCCTGACGTTTGCTTTAAAAAACCTGCTGCTGATAACCTTTGTAGTGGTGACAGCAGTGCTGGGTGCTGTACCCAGATGAAGATGACATTGAACATGATCCATGTCATTCTAGGAATCTCTAGAGTTGATAGCATTGCTTTGCTGCCCAGAATGATTTACTGAACTCCACTGAGATGCAGTTCCTATTCCACATCTGCAGAGCAGAGGCAGCTTCAGGCATCTCACACCAACACCTTCCCCAAAACATCAGGGAAAGCACCACTTTCGCAAAGCACCAACTCATCCTAGCGCTGCCCCTGTGGCACAACTGAAACCACACTGCAGACAAACATCCCACACAGCTCCAGCACCAAGGATGTTGTTCCTTACCCTTACACCCCGTGTGCTGCAGGATAAAAGGAATAGTAAGAGGAAAACTGTTCAGAAAATTACAGCTTCTACTTATCTTCTCTTTCTCATTACATCACTACATTACTTTCAGGCCACAGACATGAAACTGCTGTTACTATACTTTGCTAGCATGAGATAAACTTTTTTTTGCCTTTTTTTAAAATTGAATCAGCCCATAAAAAGCATGCAGGGGGTTATGACTGCTCTGGGTTTTATTCTTCCTGTAAAATAGTCAAGGAGAGAGAAAGCAAGTAAACTTCACTGTAATGCATAATTTTAAATAAACATTTTGCCTCTGCTGAGCCAGCAATGAAAGTAAGTAGGTCCTGAGATTTTAGAAAACCACAGAAAATAATGGAGCACAGCCCAGTCCTACAGAAACGTGGCTGAATTTGTGCAAGTACTATGCAGAACTTTACCACAGTGCAATGCAGGTATTTATTAGCTCTGTTGCTGTTCATAAATCTTGGACACACAGATTGACTGGGCATGTTTTTAAAAGAAAGTACCTGTATTTTTTTTTTTTTTTAAATACCTGAAGCAAACCTAGATAGCATCTTTAAAAAATATTCTATGATGATAAATCATTCAATTAAAACACTTGCTGGTACACGCTTTGCACATAATCTGCCACCAAAATGTATTTGCAGAACATAATGAGAAAAGAAGCAAGTTCATTTCTAGTCTGTTCAGGTTTCCCAATCTCATTCATCAGTGACATTGCCAAGCATTAAGCATTTTCCTGTAGAGCAGTAAACAGCATGACTCACCTCTTTATCTTCTCCTCTTCCTCCCAGAGGGGGAACGGTGTTGAAATCGTTGTTTTGGTCATTTCATATACATTTGCTTTGCTGCTGTGTTTTTATGCTTGAGAAGGCAAAGAAATGCATCTTGCAGGTGGAACCGGAGGCTGAGTGTTGTATTTAAACTCATGGGAGTGCTTTTTGCATTCTGGGACTGACCTGTAGGAAAGCCTTGTCTCACACAGAGGAGCATTACTTGATGCCCCTGTTGGGCCAGAGGCACAGAAGCTGTCAGCCCGTGAGCTTTTAGTCTTGGACCCAGGCCACAGATAACTAAAAATACTAAAGCACTCAATACAGAACTTAATGCCAAAACCAGTGTGAAATGGGAGGAAATGTTTGATGTGATCCTGTTCTATGCTGCTGTATTTCATAAAATGGTGTTTCCTAAGCCAAGTTTTGAAGTGTAAACAAGCTGAGGCCAGGCACAGTCAGAAGGGGACAGTCCTTAAACCATCCATCCTTCATGGCACGTGGGAATTGTAGATGGCAATAGAACTGTGCACCAGAAAGCCAGCAAGTTCCCGTGCCACAGGTGGAGCTGAGCAATCATAAGCAGGTATTTCCAGATCATAATAGTTCTGTATCATGTTTGTGGCTTCACCAAATGCTCTTCTAACCATCCAGAAAAGCTGTGACCAGGTTCAGCTTCAGCCCAGCATCCTTCACCCAACAGTTTGTATCTCATTTCGTATTACTGCAGGAGCTGGGAGTTGATGCAGTTGCACCTCATCAGACCTCAGCAGGAGCTGCTGGCTTTTCAGCCCCTCTTCTCCCTCAGTTCACAGAGAGACCTTGCATACAGGGATTCCACATAAGAGCTCGTGATGAAAGTGATGAAAGATTCCTGCCCTTCCCTTCCTGCCCAGCACTACTTTCAGGTATTAGCATTATCCCATGGGGCACCCCAGCCACTGCTGCAGACGTCCGGGAAATTGAGAATGAATTTCTACCCCTCCTTGGTTACTGGCAGGAAACCACTCACTAGTGCTACTTAAAAAAAATATGTAGAAAAAGAAATAGTTTGTAGGTTTCATGGTAAAGGTCCTACCAAGTACAGAAAACTTTTTTCTGCTGAGTTAGTAATTTTTGTCTGTGGGTAACATCTCTGGCTTTGCTGAGGACGGGGAAGAGCTGACTGCAGCAGTTGTTGGCTAAAAGCTGGTGCACAGAGCGGGTTTCTCAAGCATTGCTCAGACAGTTCAGTGTTTGAATGCAGAAGGAACTGTTCCTTATGGCATTGGGGAGTGGACTACATCCATCTGCACTAGTACTTCCATTTCCTGAATCTTGGGCTTTGCTTCAATCTCTAGTTTGCAACTCCATGACAAATATCCATTATTTTCTGCTAAGTGAATACCCTGAGGCTGAGAACTCACACATTTGTGCTTCCCCTAATTCACTGCATTTGGAACTCCAGACTGATGAAGAAATTTACTGTCATGGAGAGCTGCTCCAGACACCACACAGCAGCTTCCCAAGGAGCAATGGAAAAACCAGCCCAGCATCAACCTTCCAGCCCAGACTGACCCCACGGAGTTTTGACCTCTGCCATGGAGGAGCAGCAAAATGAAGGAACTGATGAGCAGAGTAATGTTGGGCAAATCAAAATATAATACATCGAAAAACTTCCACAGTGACAATGTACCAGACCTTGCACTCATCTCTTCCTCAAGTGAATTCACACTATTAAAGTCCATGAATCCTCGTTGCATAAGGAAGGTGATTATTTCCTATGGCTTGGGAGCCAGGGAGTCAGAGTGAAACATCACAGTGAACTACAAAGCACTCAGCTGGAGCTGGAGATCAGGTCCACTGTGAATGGTGCTGGTGTTTGAGTAAAGACAGCTATGAAAACCTTAGGAAGGTTACGAAAACCTTAGGAAATCTTGGGATTTTCATTGCTGCAAAGCATCAGGGAAGCTGGCAGAGTATCACACAGTACATCCTTTGTGTAATGTATCTAAGATCAGGCAAAACTGAGTTGTGGGTGAAATTTCAAAAATGAGAAATGAATCTACACTCAGAAGAATTGTTCAATTTCTGCAAAATACAATTCATGTTAATTTTCACATAGTACTGCTTGATTAAAAGATGCTAAGGCTGCCAAAACATTTGAAAAGGACACAACTAGAAGAAGAGGCGTTATATGCATGAAATAGAACAAGAAACTTCTTTTATTCTATACAAAGAATGACTGAATTTTTACATTGAAGTTTTGATGTGCGGCATGTAAATAGCGTAACCGTTTATACTGAATTTTATCTGAATCGAGAAATTTATCTCAACTAATTTATCTGAGAAAGTCACTTTAAAAAAATGCATTGTTCATCTATAATTTTAACTTGGAAAGACTTTTATAAAGGGTATCTATTTTTAAGACAATGCAAGTTCTCCTTGTTGAGGAACTGGTGGTTCTGTCTCCTTGCATATTAATTTACAGTTATAAAACAATTTCATTTATTTTGAGGAGGTAAAAGCAGAGCTATAAACTGTCAATTTTCTCTTCTGCTGGGAACAATCACTTTAGAAAGGATATTCACTGTGAGGTACATAGATATGAATCTTCCTGACAAACATCTCCATTGGAGAAAAAGGGCTGTCAGAAGACCTCCCATCTCCACCCATCAGAATGGGTTATGGGGAAGAAGCTCTTTCCGAAGGGAGGTAGAAGTGTGCCCCAAAACCCCAGAGGCATGCAGGCATGGAGCTAGCCTGGAGAACAGCAAACACGAGTCAAAGCTGTGCTACAACTGACTTCACCAGTTTTGCAGCAAAGCAGGAATTCCATGGCAGGCAGCATTGGAAAGCAGACCCAGCTCATTGCTCTATTCTCAAAGCCCCTTACACAGAAAATCTCCCAAAAGATCAATAAAGAGCAAAAAGATAAAGGGCTGTCCTTTGTGCTGAGAGAACCTGCTCCAGCCTCAGCTTCCTCCTGCAGGGAACATCGGCCTCTTTCAACATGGATGTCTCAGGTTGGGAATCCTAAGAACAGTCACTGCAGGAAGGAATGAACTGTCACAGTAACTCCTGTATTTCTCTGCAGCCACTGCAGTGTTGCTGTTTCTTAAATGACCTTCAAGGACTTGTGCTCTAAACTTGACATAAGCTTCAGATCATGTTCATTCTGACAAAAAACATTTCCTAAGAACCTTCCATTGGCAAAGAAGAAGCGATGCAGTTTTACACAGTCATCACCTTTCCCCCTGCAATCCTCAGTAAATTAATTCAGCTGCTAAGAGGAGCAGACTTGACAGGAAAACCAAACTAAAGAAAAAGTCAAGGTACTTGCATAAGGGAGGCCATTCTTTTCACCAGCAGGTTTCTTACAGAAGCAAAAATGTGAGTGGTAGAAGCTGGTAAAGAGAAGCTTTCTGCTCACAACTAGAAATGCCCAGGATCCAGAGCTCCTCTCTGCTGTGAGATTTTCCTCACAACATTCCAACTAAGCAGGTTCTGGGGAAAAGCAATGCTTTCCTTCTCAACTCCTAGCAGTATGGATCCAAAAACACACCTAGAGCCAACTGAGATGAAATACAAGAATCTTAAAGTTTTGCTGTTTTTTTTTTTTTTCAAATGTTCCCCTTTCACTAAGCAAGCTACAACATAATGTTGCGAACGCAAGAAAAAGGCACACGATTGAAAAATGAATTACACAGATGTAAGTATTCAAAAAGCCACTGCTGGAAAAACAGTATTTTTCAGGGTTATGGTTGGTTTGAGAGATTTTTTGCCATGTTATTACACTAGATTAATGTTTTATGCATCACCTTTGAAATTTTAAGTTATTTGGTTTTTCACTGACTTGAAAGAGAAGGAAAAATAATTCTAAAGTGTCAGTAATTTTCTGCACCAAAGTTTGCAACAAACAGAACATCAAAGAAGAAAAAGTTACGACACTGCCGAGGCTCCACAGTGCATTCCATTTTCTGGGGCGGATTTGGCTTGGTGCAGGGCAGCTTGGATTCTGAAATGTGTCCTTGTTTCCATGGAGTAATTCTTGTAGTTTTGTCTGAAACAAAAGAAGATCCACTACGATGAATATATATTTTAAAAACATTTTGAAGTTATCTTTGTATTACTGTTTTAAGCATAACAACTGTGGACAGCAAAAAAGCCTTTCTTCACAAGCTCCTTTGTTGCTTACTCTAAAATACAAGGCACATGTTCCTGGCCACACAACGCAGCTCTTTGGTTTTTATTTGTAGTTCCACTGTCTGGCAATTACCGGAAAAATATAGCTTAATAAGAAATTGAATCTGATCCACTCAATCAAAATATTGAGTCCATATTAATTATCTGTAACATCCACTTAATTTACATTCAGAAATTAGAAATTTTGTTTTCCCCTCTCAAAGTATAACTGACAGATTTGAATACAAATATTTTCAGCATTTCCAAATATCACTTTAGTAAGGCCGACTCATTTCAAGAAAGTAAAGAGGAGAAGAAAAGAAAAGAAAAATGTATGAGAGAGAGAGAAAGGGAAGATGTCCTGAACCAGAGGAGGGAAACATCCCATCTCCATCCTATGGTTGCCAATGATGTGAATACTCTGTGTAGGAAATGAAGCCAGGCAATTCGCTGCTCCAGAAGCTTGGAAAGAGAAAGTGGGCACACACCAGCTTCCATATCAGTTTTTGAGGAGCAATTCACCATGCCAGGGAAAGACTGGCAGAATTTCCACCACACACATCTAATGCTTGACTCCACACTGTCATCTGCCTATAGTTTCCAGTAGCTCTGTCATGCTCTAAAGAGTTACTAGGACATTCGAAGAATCTGTATTTTCATGGGAAAGCTTATATAAAAATTAGAAAATCCGCCCCAGGACCACATAGAAAGTGCAGATCCTACTTAGTAGGAATTAACATGTCAGCTCCTACAGGATGGATACAGAATGCAGATACAAAAGAGGATTAGACCATGCTAATTTTCTTGTAGAAGATATTTGTCATCTTTACAGGAACATAACATTAAGTATTAAACTCTATGTATCTTAACAGCATTTCAGTTCAAAATTCATAATTCAAACTGAGCATGGCAGCATGGTATCTGTCTGTGGCAGTGCCAGTCTCTTGGTGGAAACAAGGAATCCATGCCCATCCTACACCAGTTTATAATTTTATGTATGCAACACCCAAGAGGCTGATTGAGAAAAAGAGGTGGCTGGGTTCTGCTGTGTGCTGGTCTGAAACCCCTTGGAGTTTTTCCTTTAAATTAAATAGATTTTGTCATGCAGGGCCCGTATTTCTCATGAGTACGCTGATATTCTTGTTTGTAGTTTACAGTCATACAAATAGAAATATTTCCATGCATGACCAAGCCAAAACTGTTTATCATCTCGTCCCACTCTTTCTCCCAGAGCTGAGGATCCAAGCCAGCAGCAGTATGTGGATTTAGGTCAGGCAAATCAAGCGTCATGCACCAGCCAAGCGCTTGCCTGCGCTCCTGCCAACCGCAAACAGAATTCTGCAGCCCCAACCCCACCAACGCTCTGCTCTCCCTCTCGTGGCTGCTGAGACGTTCAGTGTTTGTAGCTGAAAGCTCATAAACCCAGAGCATTTTAATGTCACAGCTGGAAATGTAAGAGCTGCACCTTTATTTATGACTGACTGAAACAAGGGGTTTTGTAATGAGATTTTTTTTTTCCTTTTTTTTATGTCATTACAGTTTTCACTAGTTCTTTGAGCACAGCAAATCTGAGTATCAGCTTTCATACACTGGGCAACACCACATTTCTCAGAGCTGCTCACTGCTGGTGCACCCCTTTAAGCCAAACATCATCTTCTGAGGGGACTTGAGACACCCAGTGCTGCCAGGGAAAGGTGCAATGGCTGAGCAGCAATGACAGAAGTTCCAGCTGGAATCAGCAGCTCCAAATCACTCATTTCTAGACCTCTTCTTAAGAGAGATTTGAACAAAGGAAATGAGGACAGGAGACACGTGTTTTGAGGAAGATGAAGCCAATTGAAACACTTTCCGTTGCACTTTGCTAATGCAATTTTTGCTGCTCTCAATATCTGCCACAAGTCTATAGAGAACCAAGCTCACAAGCACAGGAGATTAAGGATTGCAATATTTTAATTTTGGTGCTGACAGGCTTTTGGCATAATCTTTGGTAGGCTTGATTTGCTACTCTGTCTTACAAAGTGGCCTGACTTGCACAAAAAAACAACACAAAAACTCTATCTGACCTCTCTGGATGAGGGGCGGTCATCAGTTTTGTAGCTGCTCACAACTGTGGCAGTGACTCTGCACCTCTGGAGTCATTCAGGATTCAGGCAGAGGTGAATTACCCTGCTGCTGCTGGATGCTTGAAGAGGGGGAGAGTTGTTTGGTTTGGATACTCTCCCTCCCCACCACTCTCAAAATTTTGGCTCAGCAGAGAAGTAAAGGTTCAAACAGAGGCAAATCCCATATTTTGTTAATTTTATAATAGAGAACACACATGATCAAGTCCAACTTCCTGATAAACCTACTTTGCTAGAAAAATCAATCACACAAAAGAGTAAAAGCAGGTGTTTTAGTTGCCTTGATGCAGATGAAACAATACAAAGATACCAAGTGTAACCTGAAGCATTATCTTAAATGTATTTCATCAGGGAAAGAAACAGGCATTGCTGGCCATCAATTTAAGTAATGCTATTTTAGCCATAACACAGGGCTTTGATTTAATTTAATACATCTTTTATATGAATAAGCAGATAGACTACAAAGATTATTATATTTTGTTACACATGGATTATTTCTTACAGAAGCCTTTGGCATTCCTATTAACATATTTAATTTTTTTTTTTTTCCCCTCTTTTCAGGGCAGAAAGGTGAGTTCCAGACTGAACAAATGTAACACCTACCACTGGAAAGGTCCAAACCAAAACTAAGGCACACACACTCCCATTGGGAAAGTGAAACGAGTTTCCATAATATTAACGAAAAGATTCTGCTTCCTGCTAACCAATGAAACACCAAACTGATCCATCAGACAGCAACCCAGGCTTTACACTTACTTTGCTTTCTCCAGAAGTTTTATTGCTTCTTCTCTTCTATCCTGGTCTAGATACAGTATTGCCAGCTCCAGCAAGGCATTTGGAATTAGATAATGGTCATATTTTATCTTCTTCTCACTGCATTGGAAAAGAAATAGCCTAGAGACCTTGAAATGATATATTGTTTCCCTCATTTAACAGCTCCAAATACAAATAAACAGGAGATTAGCTACGATCAGAAGGAGCAATCAATCTCTATTATGACACTTGTCATGTTCTCTATCCAAAGTTCCCTTCTGGGTTATTAAATGTGTATTTTGCATAAGCATCCTACACAATATGTATAATCTCAGGATTAGAAAAGAATGCCTTTATTATCAGGGCAGTGTTAGAAAAGATGACAATATCATGAGCTCTATCCATGTGAGCTGACAAAAAGAGGTGCTATTCACCACATGATGTACAGAAGTTCCCAGTGCAATCATGCTCCTGCCTGTCTCTGCAGAGTGCATTTGGCTTTTTGGGTATAGCTTCTTCTTGACTGGGAAGAGGAAGGGGGGAAAAAAATGGTAAATGGTACCTGAAATTTTTGTGCACTTACAGTCCCCCAAAAAAGGAGAAAATACCTCAATAAAAATTGCAGATTTGAAATTCTTCAACACATAGCTAACAACACTGGAAATTAAAATCTAAATATCTTGAAGTAAACAGTAAAGATACTGCAGTCCTCTCCCTTCTATTCGTATCATGGTTGCTCCTCCTCTTACTTGAAACTCAAGAGCTCTCCTACATGCCAGGTATGAGAACTTACTTTAAATAGATGTAATTAAAATGGTCTTCTGCTTCTGAGATCTTGCCCAAATGCTTGAGGCATAATCCCTTTAACAGCTTTATCACACACCGGTCATCTGCCAGTAATTCTGTAGCTGCACAAGGAAGTAAATGGCACATTTTAGAAAACTCTAGAACAGAAGAGACTTTCCTACCTGTAGGGAAACTTTTACAAAAGTAAGTGTGAGCACAGTCCATCTGCTGAAACACAGGAAAGAAATAATTGGTGAATTTAATTTAACGCAGAGACAAACACGCATCAATGTTTTCATCAACTAATCAAACTTTGCCCAAAAATTGTTGGGCTGTTCTTTCCCTCCCTACTCCCACTGAAAGGCTATTCCACAGTCTTACTGCTCTGACACCTAAAAACTAATTTAAGGTGTCCATTTTGTAAACACCGAAGTCCAATTTACAGTCTCTGAACCTTGTGCCTTTATTGCCTTGTACAACTCTTCTGCTTTCCTGACTTGTAGTCACGTGGCCTATTCATGGGTAAGAGTTTTATCAATTCTCCACCTTTATTTGGCTAAACAAAAATATATGAAACTTTGCTACCTGTACCTCACATCTTACGATACCTTCTTTGGAGTTGATACTTCTGAGTGCCCAGAGTCTTACCAGCCTCTCCTAGTTCAAAGTCCTTACTATCGGCACTCTTTCTCCATCAGAAAATTTCTGCATAACACATTTCAAAGAAAACATCAGGGTTTTTCATTGCCAATCCATATAGGCAGCTTGCTCTTAGAAATTTACAGGCCAAATCTTCAGCTTGGTTGCTTATTTCCAATTCATTAAATATGCCTGAAAACAGCAAGACAATATTTGGAATAGGCAACACTTTAAATTGTTACCATGTTTAAAATATATCCCACTTTTCAATTATGTGTCCTCATAGTGTTCTAGAAACATGAATCTGCTACAAATCCCTGCAAAATGTAGCCTTATCCATAATTTGCCAACTAAGAAAAAAGGGAAGAGAAATACTTCACTTATTTAAAATAATGAAGCAAAATGGGTGACAAAGAAGTTGAAAAGGTCAATGACCTTTTTCTAAGATGTCACCTTCACTGAAAATACGTGCCCATTCTCTTTTTAAATTAATTTAAAATAGACAGTTTTAGCCAGTCTTTCAGGCAACTCTTTCAAATCTTGTGTAACTCACTGCACAGAAGAACAAGGCCCTAGGAAAGACTGCAATGCAGTGTTTTAGCCTATATTCCTTTGTCAACTGGGGCTTGATCCTTTTGCAGGAAGGTTGTATATAATAGTAATAAGATCAAATATTGGCCAAGGGAAAACTCTGGGAGAAAAGCTGTGCAGACTGCTTGCACTCCCACAGGAACTGGGAAAGACTGACAAGAAATAAACACCAATTCAATTTTCTCATGGAGAGGTAATTAAGAGACTGACAGAAAATGTGGTAGCAGAGCCTGTTTCAGTTCAATGCTATATTGTGCTCATTGACAGGAAGGCCATCCCTGGTGTCCTGGATTTCTGCAGCACACTGGTGACACCAGAACATTCAGCCCAAAGGTCACGTCATAAACTGACAGAACTTTTAAAACAAAAAAACAACTCCTCTCCTATTTATCCATCAAAATTGAGACATCTGAAGACAAAAAAGCTTCAGGATCCAAGTAATCAAGTCAATGCATATGCTGATTTTGATCTAGCAAAACAAACAGTCCTTTAACATATGTCATAAACCATTCCTAACACACATCTGTGGATGGAAAATCACTTGCTATTATTATGAGTTATTGCTATATTAAAAATAAAAAATATTCCTATCTGCATAAACAGTTTATGGTTTCACTATCTATGTTCCTCCTATGATCCAATTAACTTTACTAAT
The DNA here is from genome assembly GCA_013397935.1 of Dasyornis broadbenti. Classification (NCBI taxonomy): domain Eukaryota; kingdom Metazoa; phylum Chordata; class Aves; order Passeriformes; family Dasyornithidae; genus Dasyornis; species Dasyornis broadbenti. The sequence continues at coordinate 4,718,500 of VZRN01001083.1, read as the reverse complement.
GAGTGTGTCTCTATTCACAGATAATATCTTTAGCTATTGCACTATAAAATAACTGCTTAAACCCTACCATTGGTTACCTGAACTTCTTGCCAATGCTTCTTCTGCTTCATTTAAAGTCTCTAACATGCCTTCTGTTAAGTTGGGACATTTTCCAATTACAGCGTAGCCATTCCAGATATACATCATTTCCTGGGGTCAGGGAGAAATGACAGCATCATTAATTAGAGCACTGGATAAATGTAGTTGTCAAATACTTCAGTTTATCTCTGCATGATGAAGAAGTTACAGGTTTCTTAAATAAAGTCAGTTTGTCAAAACGTATTTTCATTGCAACTGAAAACTTGTTACACTGGTTTTAAGAACAAATTAGCCCTGGAAGGCACCTCAAGAGTCACTTAGTGCACACAGTGAAAAGGAGATTGCTTGAACAGAATAAACACAATCTCAGTTTTAGAAGGTGGCAAGTACCAACCAAACAGACTTGGAACATTCATGGCACATGGCTAATTGTCCCTTCATGAAGGTCTCCTCTTGTTTTTCAGTTCTATCCTAGCCAAGGCATTAATACCCATAAATAACTGCTTCTGTAGAAAAAGTATGAAATCTCAGGACAGAAAACAAACCCTTTAACCTTTAAGCCAAGTTTCAAACAAACCAACAGAATTTTAAATCTGAACTCTAAATCTGTTACATTCCTCAGGTTTGTTTGGTGTTCCTAAAGAAAGATACTTCTTTATTATTCAACTATTCTTAGAGTAACTTTTTAAAAAAACTGTTGGTTGAACTCTGATTTGTTATTGGGTTTCTCAGATTATATCACCAAATATGCCCATTGCTACTACCAATCACAAAGTGAAAGATGGAATTATTACATACACTTAAAACTGGCCCTCATGAGAAGTTATTTAATCATAGAATCACAGAATATCCTGAGTTGGAAGGGAACCACAAGAATCATTGATTCCATCTCCTGGTCCTGCACAAGAACACCCCAAGAAGCCCACCCTGTGCCTGAGAGCATTGTCCAAATGCTCCTTGAGCTCTGTCAGGCTGGTGCTGTGACCATTCCCTGGGGAGCCTGTTCAGTGCCCAGCCACCCTCTGGGGGAAGAACCTTTTCCTAATATCCAATCTAAACCTACCCTGACATGGCTTCACGTCATTCCCTCAGGTCCTGTCACTGATAATCAGAAAGAAGAGATCAATGTCTGATGTATTTATCGTATTTATTTACATGAACTTGTCTGTGTGTGATAATTTAAAGTATTTGGATAAACTTTCTAGAATAATTGAATTGTGGAACTGAGGCACAAAAAGCTGTCAGGCTAGAATAGCTGAAACAGCATGTTAACCCCAGTCACTGTTGCTTTCACCATCTGGTCTCTGTTGATTGAAAAACCTGTGCTGAGCTTACTGTATTCAGGGCAGATTCATTAACATGGTTTTCAAACAGAAGTATTCAAACCACATTTATTCAAGGCCAAATCTCTGAGCTAAGACTTGCTTGAGGATTCACTCTTCCCAGGAAGTCTCTTGATAAAGAAAAGAAAAATCCTGGAGAGGAGATTCTGCCCCCAATTCCACATCCATAAAGCTCTTTTATCTGTTCAGCTGCGGCATCTGCTGCCTCGGAAAGGCAATTGCACAGCAGCCAAGGACACGGTGCCCAGCCAGAGAGCTCCTGCTGCAGAAACTTGCTCTGTCAAAATCCCAGTAGGATAGCCCAGCCAAACCCCAGGTGTGTACACTCCTTACTCTCTGAAACCTGAAAAGCACATCAAAGCAACCTAATTATTTCTCTCACTTCAGTCTTGTTAGCGGTCTGTGGCCCCTAGCGATTACCCACGCTCTGCTGTAAGAATTATTTCTTCAAGAGGCACAGCGTCACACACCCGCTGGTGGGCTGGGGAGTGGTCTCCAAGATGCTCTCCTTGTCCTGGCATTTTCTTAAAGAGTATTTACTAATTATCCATCTGTTTCTTAAAAACACAGCAGCTCAAAGGGCTGCAAGTGTTAACACCACTGCACTTGGCAAACCCCTGGACTCAAAATCCTTTTATGTTCTTTTTTACATGTTCTTTGTAGACAGATTTTTGTAAGTGCACCATGAACAAGGCAATGGGTGTCTCATACAGCTGACCACAGGGAACAGGCCAACATCACAGGGGAAAAAAAAATAAACAAAAAAGCCCAACAGTCCCAATGGTTTCTGGAGTGGCCAAAGGAGTCGGTTGTTTCATCCCAGCACCCATGAGAGCACCAAACTGCAAACATTCAGGGGCACATTAAACAGCTCCTTACATGCAGTCCCCAGTACTTCCATTGTTTCCTTGACACCACCCCTCCTTGTACCTTAAAGTCCTCTGTTAGCAAGCGACACGACATAAGAGACCCAGGGCAAAGTTCCTCCAAAGGGAACCAAAAGAAAGCTGTTGGGAGCACGCTACTCTGTAGCTGGAATAATGAGTTACACATGCAACACATTTATGTGTCACAAACAGCTGGCTGAGTTCCCTGTGGCTGGTGCATGCCCCAGTTTTACAGCATTCCTCGCATTCATTTGGCTTTGCTTTGGGAACATTCCAGTCTCCTGCAGAGGTTTTACCTTAGAAACATGGAAAGATACTATTCTAATTATCTTGGGTTTATTTCTGTAAATTACAAAAATGTTGAAAAGGGGGTGTGTGTGGATATTTCTAACTTACCAAAGGTGGGACAGGCAAAGGAATGGGGTTTGAAGAAAGATACCGTCGTGCTTTTCGAATTGCAAACTTTTCTGTGGGCAGAGATTTCCCTGCAATTTTCAGTTTCAGACTGGGAACAATCCTGAAAGTTTAAAGGAAAACATAAGGAATTTTTCCCCTGTGAACTACTGGGATGAAGACATTCAAACTTAAAAAAAACAAAAAAAAAAAAAAAAAAAAAAAATCAGACCAAGGAGAACTTAAACTCTTACACACTGGGCTATTGCTACCTTGGGGAAGCTGAGCAATACATACTCACAAAAGCTGTCTTTATGCAGGGCACGTTTATCTCTAGGCTTCCTCTTTAATCAAGCAGGAGGAGAGGGACTCTTCCCCACTGAAAGATTAAATTAGATGATGCACCTGACTTATAAAGGGCTTATCTCTCTTCACAGACTAAGAAAGAGGTGAACTAACTTTTATCTTCCCATTCTCCCAATGACTAAAACTATTCACTTCAAAATGGATAGCAAATCCAGTGAAATCTGTTTATAATGATTACACAAGACAGAAAAAAAATTATACAAAATTTAGATTTTATATAAAAACTGTAAATCCTAAACTAATCAAATATTCTTTGCCCCAGCAAGCATTTTTGAGCTTAAATATTACATTAACATAATGAGGTTATCTCACTGTGTTAATAATACATAGATTCACTTGTGTCTTTAAATATTTTTTACTTCTCTGAGACTCAGAACCCAAGAATCAAGTTGTGCTGACATTCCCACTAAGGAGGAACACATCTTGCAGCACAATCTGTTGAAGGCTTTCACATCTTACCTTCCATTTCGATTAAAGAAAACAACTGAAAAAGAATGTGAGTATTACATGGAACAGCAGCAGCCACTGCATGGCCAGGAGAAATCTGCTGCCTGAACTCAGGGTCCATTTTAGTCTAAAGGATGTTTAATTCTGCAATTTCTTACTAATCCAACACTATTTGCACAGATCTTTGAATCTGCATGATGAATAATTTTGCCTCTCTTCCCCCAACATTGTGACATGAAAAGACAGTAAACTGTTGTAACTGTGAGTTTGAAAATTTTACCTAAATAATTCAACTTCACTGTCTCCAAAAGGACTGCAGTCATCTGGTCCAAACATACTGAGATAAGCAGCTTTCATGTAAATGTAAGTAGCCTGCAAACACAATGAAGAATATCTATACAGAAAAATGAATTTACAGCATCACCTTTATTCATATAAAGCACAGAACAACCAAGAGGAAGAAGTTGCTGCTTTTGCTCACAATCTTACAAAAATTTAAGAGGTAAGTATTTTAGAAAGTGAGTATAGAATGTTGTTTTAAAATCATGTGTGGTTTTGTTTACTTTGTATCAGCTTATAGTTTGTGTCCAAATTTCCAAATTCCAAGAACAAATCTCATGCTTGTGTAAAGGAAGTTTTTAATACTTTTAGGAACACATGCTAGAAAAAGAAAATGTCATACTCAGAGAAAAAAAAACTAATATTATACAGTCTCTGTTTCCCATCACAACTTGGTGATATATCCCAAACAGTAGGTTCTAGAAAACAATCACACTCTGGTATCTGGGAGAGTAGACTTCGGCCTCTTCAGAGATCTGTGTGGTAGTGCACCACGAGATAAAGCCCTGGAGGGAAGAGTGGCCCAGGAAACGTGGTTAATATTCAAGGATCACCTCCTCCAAGCCCAGGAGCAATGCATCCCAAAAAAAGAGGAAGTCAGGCAAAAGCTCCTGGAGGCCCATGTTGGTGAAAAAGGATCTCCTTGACAAACTCAAGATGCAAAAAGGAACGGATGGTGAAGGGAAGGACAGGTAGCCTGGGAGGAATACTGAGAACTTGTCTGAGCAGCCAGGGACAAGGTTAGGAAAGCTAAAGCCCAGGTGTCTGGCCAGGGATGAGCAACAAAGAAGGGTTCTCTAGGTAGGCTGGTGACCAAAGGAAGACTAGAGAAAATGTGGGCCCTCTCTGGAAGAAAATGGGAGACTGGGCTACCCAGGATCTGGATATGGCTGAGGCACTTGGCCTTTTTTGCCTCAGTCTTCACCATCAAGTGCTTCAGCATTTCCCTGCCTAAGTCACAGAAGGCAAAGGCAGAGAATGTGAGATGAGTTGCTCGATGCAGGAGAAGTTTGGGTTCAAGACCATCTAAGGGACCTGAAGGTGCACAAGTTCATGGATCCTGAGGGAACTGGTGGATGAAGTTGCTAAGCCACTGCCCATCACTATTTGAGAAGTCATGCCAGTCCAGGGAAATTCCCACTGACTGGAATAGGGGAAACATAACCCCCATTTTTAAAAAGGCAAAAAGAGAAGACAAAGGGAGGAAAGCTACCTGAGTTCTGGATAGAAGAGCTTCTCCCTTACACATGCACAGGAATAGGCGCCACTTCTAATTATATTTATTGCCCTGGAGGCACCACCATGGCTAACCTCACTCATCACCAGAAGAGCTTTTATCCATAGTATAATTAAAGAAATGGCAACTTGCGCCATTAATTGCAGCATTTGATGACGCAATCAGTCAATACACAGCATCTTTAACAAGCTGCTCTTCATCCACCAGTTGGGCCCAGAAGATTTCTGCTTGCCCACAACCTGTTCACAATTGAATGTTTGCAATTCACATTGTTCTGTAAGAGCCACAGCAGGTCAGGTTTTACTTTATGGTCTGTACCTTCGAAGCTGCAGCAAGTCAACTCGATTTGATTGAAAGTTAATAGCTACTACAGGCACTTCTGCCCTCCTGTTGTGCTTACCTTTGACCAAGTGTTTTCCTTGCTCAGCAGGTCTGCGTAGAAAAAAGCCATCTTCCACTGGCGCTTGTAGGTGAAGCACCACATCAGCTCCCAGTAGCACATGTGATGAAACTGCTTCCAGTACTGCTGAGCTTCACAGCATTCCTCATACCTGTTGACTGCCTGCACACAGAGATTTCCAAGCACTGCCTCAGCCATGTGTAAATGCACAGACAGCAGGGCTGTAACACACACTGGGGCTCCAGGATCTGCCTGCATGGCTACTGCTGCTTCCAAATTATTGACAGTGTTTCCCAAAAATCACATCTGTTGGCTTCACACAAGAGAGTCTTGGCTGCACAGTTATCCTGGTGTTAGCAAGTTCACCCTGCCACAGAGCTCCCCATTCCTGAAAGTTATATTATGTTCTAAGCATAATCAAATAGAATATTTGTGTCTAGGGAAATTAGGAAACTGAAGGCAGAGGACAGATGCTTAGCTGACATTTATTGCTGCACTTCCACAAATTTCAAGGGAGCTACTGCCCCGCACACCAGCTGATACTCAGTCTCAGAGTATTTTGGACATGCATTCCTCATCTTAATATTTTTTTTCAAATCTTCTATGACTCTCTACTCACACTGAAGGCAAAGGATTGCCACTGGGTCACATTAAAGACACAACTTGCTTCAGGATAGGAAAGACAATGAGAAAACTGTGTGATTAATACTGGTGGACTAGATTGTCACCAGAAGTTGAGAGGGGTAGCAAAATGAGGTGGAGAAACAAGTTAATCAAAATAGTTTTCAAAATTCCTGTTTGTAATATAATAAAATACAAATTACATATAGGCCAAAACCAGAGGAAGCATTAGCCAAAATGAAAATATCATTCCTGGAGGAATTTTTCTAAAGCTTTTGAAATTTACTTTCTCAAGAGCAAAATGATTACTTACCGCATCAATATTACCCTTTAGTGTTTCTATCCTGCCTGCAAAAAACAGGAATATGGCTCCCTGTAATAAATAATAATAAAAATACAAGTATTCTATAACAGTTTTCAAGCTGACCATACAGTCTACATCTTTGTTTTTTGGCAAGAAAACATTAAATGATCACACCAAATAAATTATGATTTATTTTACCTTCGGATAGCGAGCCAAGTAAGGCTTAAGTAGTCTTTCTGCCTCCTCAACATTTCCTTTTCCTGTCCCTATAATATGTGAAAATGCAAGTGATAAAAATAGTTAGAAAACAAAGGAGAAAAAACAAAAAGAACAGGAACACAAGGTACTGATTATCCATCCTCAATTAGCCAACATGTTGGTTCCTCTCTCCACTAAGTAAGGCATAAATACAGGTTGGTGCTGCACTAAGGCAGCAGCAGGAAGCCCTGACAATGTTGTGCTTCCTGACTTGAAAACTCAGGCACAGACAAACACATCTTGCAGAACGATTTAGCAGGAGATAAAAAAGAAGTACAAGTTAGCGGGAAGCTGTCACCTCCCAAAAAAAGTCCACCATCAACAAAACATTCATCATTTAAAGCCACTTTCTTAACCTCCCCAATAATGCACCTGGCTACTGCAGACAGATTTAGTTCTCACTTTCTTGGCCACCCCCAAAGTAATAAACAAACCTCCATCTCAAACATTAAGACACACTCCTCAGTTATGATCATTACTGTAAAATGACCCACAAACGAGTTACATTTAATTTGGTTACAAATAAACAATTCACCAACAAATAAGTGATGGAATCATCTTTCTCCCCTTTGTGTCCCACAAGAACTAATCAAATCCAAGAGTTATTATAAACAATCTTACCTAACACAAAGGTCATGAAAGTATGATAGCAAAGCAACAGCATGGTACACAGCACCGACCTAAAGCTGTATGATGATGCTCCTTCTTGAAGCTGCAGCAGACCATGTTCCTGTGCAAACAGAGGGAGGGGGACAAAGTGTTGGAAAAGAACCAGAGCAGTGTTTTGCTGGCTTAACTTACTGCAGTGTCAGCTACAGGTTGCTCACTCACCAAATTCCCCAAAAGGCACAGACATACCTTGCTTACACAGCAGTCAAAGATAAAAAACACACATATTGATTTATCTAATAGTTTTTTCATGGAATTACTGCTTAGCCTGGAAAACACTTAGTGACAGAGCAGCAACTTGGGATGTATGACATGGCTAACTTAAGAAAATGAGAGACAGCTTATCACCATGATCCAAGTGCTGCTCAACAGCATTCCAGAAACAAAACAGAGTTTTGAAAAGCAAGACAAGACCCACACATCACCATTGCACAGTAAATCCTTGTTCGCTGTGATTCACTGCACAGAACAGTTAAAGGTATCAAGAAAATTAAATCTGTAACTAGCAGAGCAAAAGATGTCAGGGCAAAAAGACATTTTTAAGTACGCCAAGAACAAAAGAAGCTTTGCAATGATATTGGCCCACTACAACCAGTGGAAAAATATGATGAAAAGAAGAGTATTTCTGTTCCCTTTGGGAAGAACTAAAGCAATCAAGTATAACACTGTGTTCATATTCAATGACAGCATGATGAATAACCAACTTTAAGGATTCAAGTTCCTGAGGCAAGAGCATTTATCAGCCCATTCTAGGACTAGTTCCATGATATCAACAGGAAGAATATTAATATGCAAATGTATCAAACAAGAGATCTGCCTGCTTGTAAATATGCACAGTAAGACATCCACTGTGTTCTGGGGAAAAATCTGTTTAAAAGTTTTTCCATCACTGCACTGGAAAATCATTGGAACAAGATGTATGGGACTATAAGGACATCCTTTCAAACCACCTACACTACAAATAGGAACCCTGAGGGATGTCTATCAGAGGCACCAGAAAAGGTATCAAGGAGAACCCTCAGAGCATGATCCCAGCACAGATTTACATCTTTTGTGTGTCCTTATTGACTGAGGGGTGTTACACCACCACGCCTTTATTGCTTACTGTGCAAACACTGAAGCTTGTAATCATATTCTCATCTTCCTCAGAGGTCTATTTTTTCACTTAACTAGTGCAGTTAATTGTTTTCACATAAATACAGTGGGTTTTGTGATTTTGTTTCTCTTTGATTTTATTTTCAAAACTCAATGTATGACACTAATTACTGCTACAAGGGAAAATATGACTCATATTTGCAGATCAACTATTATAACGTCTAGTTGGGACAAAATAATGAAAACACTGACTTGTATGTCACTAGAGAAGAAATTAAAAGATAGTAAGATCATTACAGAACATCAATGGAAATCAAGCACTCAGCAAAATAAACCCACTTCATTTTCTGCTGAGAGCAAAAGTTTGATTGATACAAAAAAGTAACAAAATATGATGTATTCAGGTTCTTCAAATTGCCCAGATGAAAACCACAAATATTTTGGGTTTTAAAAAAGTAGCATTTTGAGGTAGAAGTAAGACAAAACATTCTGTGGAATGAATTTTGACAAAAAAAACCCAAAAAACCTGAAGTATATTTCCAAAGTACTTTTATTGAAGTGGAAAATCTTCAGGCTTGATATTTCACTGAGTCTTTACTGACACTAGGCCTTACAGCAATTGGTGTCTTCCATATAATATAAAAACACATATAGAATGAATGGGAATAGCACTAAGAATGATTCAAGCAGACTTTGTCATATAAAATAATGTAACCCTTTGTCGAGTTGATCTCAATTATGTTTTAGTCTCAAAAGTATATTTTAGTACAGCCAAAGTTATAATCTGTACGGACAGTGTAGGAATGAACCCACCCTCACCTGACATGGGACTGCATCCTGGATAGCTGTAACTGGATTAAAAATATTGCCCATTCATCAGAAGAGGGCTGCAAATCTGACACCCTTAATTCTAAATGCTTGAATTGAGTAGTTGCACAGGCATGAGAAGCTCACTGAGCAAGTTAGTTCAGTCTGTGGAATGTCCATAAGCCTATCTAGCCCAGCAGAGATATTAAAGACTGTTTACTTTTCACTCTGCCACCTGAATAGCCCAAACTCTCTGTATTAAAGTAATAACATACGCAGTAAGACACCACCTAAACAAAAGAAATCTAGAAGTAGTTGTTATTAGTATTACAACACTTGCTTGGAGAAAACACTGCAGCAAAGCTGCTTCTCCTCAAAAAAAAACCTCTTGCAAACTGCTTCTGTTAGTTACAATGGGATTCCCAGAAAACAGAAACATGAAGGGTGCCACTGGGAAACACGTTTTACATCCCACACTCCCTAGCTGGGCTCCCAAGGCTCCCTCTGTTCCTGGCCGAGGCAGAGGTGCTCCTCCAAGGAACAATTTGGCACAGCAGCCTGGATCAGGCACATGAATCACCTTTCCAAGCACCGCCCTTTCTCCACAGGGAGCCTACAGGGATTAGTCAACAAACCCCATCAGCCAAGGGAGTGCCAGGAGCTGGGCAATGCTCACTGGGATCAGACAGCATCTGCAAACCAAATCACAAGCAGCTACTTGAGCCTAAGGAGTAACCCTGCAAACAAACTGCACTCACTTAGGGACTGGCACCAATGAGTACATTATATTTAATTGCCAGAACACACCTTCTAACCATAAATAACCCATAACTATCTCCCACACCTATGTCACAACGGATAGAAGCAATCCCTGAACACCAGGAATGAGCTTCCAAACAAAGTCTATTGCAGGGCAATATTGTGACAATATGAAACAGATGTCAAGGCAAAAAGTGTTTGTAATTTTTCCAGAATGACATTTTAGTAATTTCCCTAAATTGACACTAACACATTTCAGTTTTATTTTCACACAAAACATAAGCTACTCTGAAGGACATAAGGTATAACACAGAGCAGACGTGATCAAGTGTGGTAACTCTCAGCATTCTGTGCAAGTTCCTCATGACACCCCACAAGCTAATTCCCAAGACTGTCACTACATTGCATTATATCAATATCTCATTGATTCAATTCTTGTCCCAAGACATCCAATGCTCTGTCATTCAGGACTCCCCATGCGAGCAGTGGGGATTCCCACAGCAGATGCAGGAAGAACAAGGACAATGCTCAAAATCATTATCAGACAATACCGAGTCTGATTCGTATTTATTTCAGCTGTTACTGACTACAATCCATCCGACTTTCCTGAAGCAAAAGCTCTTGGATGTTATTTTTAAATCACTGTCTTTTAATTAGGGATCTTGACAAAGAAAGCAAAGCAAGATCATTGTTGATGTCCCATGACCTGATCACATTGCTGCAGGTTTAGCAAGAAGGTTGGATACTACTAGCAGTTTTACAAAGAACTGATTAATTAAGCTGATAGATAGGGCATTTTTATGTATCCCATGAAATAATATTAATTTAAACTTCATTTAAAATTTGAAGTGACCAAAATGCAATTTAAAAGAGATACTTAGTGAGAAACTGGAATTCAATTTATTACGAATTGACACATCAAGACTACTCTTCAACTCAGCTGCTTTAGGAAAAATGTCCTCCCACATTAAAAAAAAGCAAAATGTGAAAGAAATTGGTTCTGTCTGGCAGTTATCTTGCCTTCTTCTGAAATCATGCTGTCATCTGACCCCCTGACAAATTGCACTTAACATCTGGTAGGCTCACGTCAAACTGTACAGTTAGCAGCACAGCATTTGTAATCATCTATAAAATACGCACAAGAGCAAATATTAGCCTGAAAGCTGGCAGAGGAGTCAGTGAGGAGCATTCAGGAGACAGTGCAAGGAGTCTCCTGCTCTCACGTCACAAGTTAGTCACAGTTAAACACCCAAGAGCAGATGGGACACACACTCCACCTACTGCCCGGTGAGGCTGCTACGCTCCCCAGCACAGTGTGCCTGACACACACCTCTGCCCACAAGGCACTTCTCACAAAACTGGGCAAAACTGCACTCAACCTCACTGCCCAAATGTGGGGCCTCTGCTACTGAACACAAATAAGCCCATGTTTTGACTAATGATGCAAGGGAAAGGAGCTTGAACAGTGTGAAGGGCACAGCTGGCACATCTTGGACTGGAAGGGAACAAACATGGCTTCAGGCTACTTTTAATATTTTCTTGATCTTATCCCACCTCCTATTTTGAGACTCCAGACTGCTCTTAAGTTGATCATGGTGTCCACAGCGCCTGTAAATGGCTTAGGAAGTAATGGAGCTGTGGGCATGTCCACATTTGCTGTTCCACATGATGTGACTCTGAGATCCAAGCAGAGTCCCCAAGGGCAAAGTTGCTGGCTTTGAGGCAGGTTGGTATCGTGGAACATCACACAATGCAATTTTATCTCCAGTTTTAATAAACACATGACCACACCAAAAACAAGCTGTCCTGCAGTGTGCTGTAGCTCGCTCAGGTAATCTGCAAACAGGTCAAGGCACTAACCATGATTCTCCTGCACAATCTGATACTCAGAGTAAGCCTTTACAGGAAAAGACTGCAGCATCAAACACAGGTGTATGAAAAGCTCCTTTCTTCTGGATAAGTGCAGCACATGACACAAACTTTCCTCTGTCACTGTTTCTTTCCTCTCCTAGACACTTGTCTACTGTCTTGTTGCAAGCTTTGGAAAATCACCACTGCAAAGGACTGCACATGCAATTATAATTTTGCTTGCAGCTTTAGGCACCTGACTCACAAGTGTTAAATGCAGGAACTTTTTTAGGGTGTTAAAATAAATGGCCATCAATGAACTTTGATCAACATATTTAAAATACTCCTTTGTATGGAGTGCCACCAACATAATTTTGCTCAAATTTATGGTAATCTAGGTCATGCTTCAGTGAGTTATTAAGAAACTGTAATGGGAGCTGATTCATCAACACAACTATCCGCCCACTCACAGCCAATGCAAGAAATCCCAGGGCCAAAAGAAACTCAATAAGAGGGACAATTTTCATCTGCAGTAATAAGATGAGTGTTCACCAAAGGATTCTCAGAACTCTGCTGGTATGTGATTCGCCTTTACATTTCTAAGAATATTTTGCTTTAGATGCTTATCCAGCATTCATGAAAAATGTGTCTAGTGGTTTAGGACAAAGGGATCATGTTCTGCACCATGTTTCCTTAATCCAGGAGCCTGGCTTCGAGTGACTCTCATGTTCTTCTGGTAGAGAGGCAAGAGCAGGTACAAGGTATCAAGGCCAAGATACTCCCGTCAATTTAGTATTCTTTTGAAACAATGAATCCACAAAGCAGTGGCACAGCACTTTCTCATCGCCATGTGAGTTTTCTGGTGCTCCATTACTAAACTTCTTTCCTTAAGCAGCTTGCTCAAACAACATAGGTCAGATTGGTTACTCTACAGGCAAAAAAGCACTTATTCCCTTAGCTGGGAGAATTTAGGTGCCACACTCAAGTTGCCAGTTACTATTAAAGCAAAAATGAAATAGATTTTTTTTTTCCCCTGTCATGCAAGAACCAGTCAGGAACATTCAGACCCCATAATGACAGTAACTACCAAGTAAGCTATATAGTATAGTAAAGGCTAGGAATACACTTTTGGCTACAGATTTCTGAGCACAAGCCTACATTAAAAGACCAGTGACTAGAAACCTAAATAAGTTGACATCCCTGTATTAGCCATTGTCTTTACCTTATTTCACAACTATTTCATCACTGCACAATGGAACAACAACCTTTGAAGTGCAATAGTTCAGACAAAAATATAAAGCAAAACTGAGCTGCATGAAAGCATCAATGCCACAGTGTACGTGTGATACCAAAGGGTTACAGCTAATGTGAGGACGAGGAGAGAAACTCCTGTCTCCATTTTTTAATTTAAGTGTGAGAGGAATGTACCAGTAATACTTAGTTCACATTTACCTTATTTCCAGAAAATCCAACAAACTCCAGTAATCTCAGAATCCGTGCAGGAAACATGGACAATGTCTACAGAGAAAAATGCAAGAGTTATGCAGTAACCGACTTTCTGCCTTTCAGCTACCCATTGTCTCCTACAATTTTTCCAAACACAAGAAATAGTTAATAAAATTACTAAAAACAATTTTCAGGGTAAATGTATACATCTGTTATGTTTTACATACAATTTAAACAAAAATACCTGTTTAATAGAGGCACCTGGTGTCTCCAGGATGCCCTACACAGAAACACGTTTACACAGCACATGCTTAGTAACTCCAGTACTTCTTGGATGTTTCAAAAATGCTGGGTTCATACCACACAGTCTATATTTGTTCTTTCTGCAGTAAATCTAATATTTGGGCATGTGCCAGGCCCATACAAAGCAATGCAAGCAAGAGGAAGTTCCAGACATTGTCTGCAGCCCATCCCCTGAACAACCAGGTCACCCCTGCCATCTCTGGGTCAGTGCTGCACCAGGAACCATCCTGCACCATTTGCTCACCTGCTTTTTGGCCAGAACACAAGAAACAACAGCCAACAGTGGCTGGAGCAGCACCCCAAGCTTCATTCATGTATCCCACCTCTCCAACTGCTCTGCTAACAGCCTAGATCCTGGAAGTTTTCCAGGTGTCAGGTAAACAGTAAGAAGAATTTGACAGGCACAGGCAACTGGTGCTCCTGTGTAAGGCTTCTCCTGGCCCTCACCCCACACTGTGGGCAGCAATCTCTTTATTTCTAAAGTGTGTTATTATCTGATGTTCTCAGACCAGACTGGGATCCAGCACTGTCAGAGGACACAATTTTAACCACATGATCAGTACGATGCCAGTGGAACTTGTCAGGAATTCAAGTTAGGGTCATTTTCAGGATGTAGCAGGACTTCAGTTCAGGATAAGAACTGTTGGTACATACCAGGTTAAATGCCCCAACTCCAAGCTTTACGCCTCCCTCAAAATGAAGATGGTTCTCTCCTTTGACATAATGTGGGGACTGTATGAGACTGTCCAACTCCCTGGAAATGCACAAGATTCTGTTACAGTGTTAGCAAATAACGTGACTAATTACAACTCAGTAAGAAGGTAACCCAATTAGATTGAACTATTCTATATTTTTCTAACTATTATAGGTCTCAGCTTTGTAGTGTTCCTTTATTTCCCATGTAATCCAGCTCAGTTTGAAATTAATTTGCTGCCAAGCTTTTTATAACTATGTGGTTTTTAGACCTCTGTTTTAGTTTATTTTTTAGTTTAATTATTAAGAGAGGAAAAATATTGTTTTAATGGAAACATGTTATTTATGTTCAGGCCATCATATTTTCATTGATGGTTGTTGCTAGAGTCAGCACTATTCTCTGGAAGTGCAGACTTTACAATGGACTTGCATTGAAAACCACCTTCAACTCACACAAATATGGACACTGTCATTTCTCTTCCTTCCAGTGGAATTCTGGACAACCTGGATTTAATGCTGTTTTGTGTCTGCTGGACACAAGACATTTTTTTCCCCTCTCTGAATCAAAATTTAAAATTTTAAAATAAATAAAATATGATGCATCTTTAGCCTTCACTTTTTACTGCGTTTCAGCTACTGGTTTTAAATGTTCCCAAAAGCTGCAGCTGAAACTGTAAAGAAACGCCATTTCATTATGCCTAATGCCTACAAGACCTCCAGACTGTGCTATGCAGACACAATGAACAGTACATCATTTAGAAGAGTTATTATCTGACACGATTTCAAGGATACAGTACTTGAACCAGGCACACCTTGGGAGTTAACAAAGTTAGGGTCCACTATCTCCACAATTCAAATCAACCATAATGTTAATGTCCTTTGTTATGCAAAGGAAGAATCTGTGTGGGCTGAGAAAATCTGTAGACATGAGGCCCATAACACAGACTCAATAAACACAACAGTAATGAATTTGTGGATTGGATAATTTCACCAGCAGCACTTTTTACTGAGAGAGTGCACTTAATCACATCATCACTCTGACTCACCTGTAGGTTTGGTAACTGTTACGGACTTTGATGCCTCCTTTTATAAAGCTGACCATATTCTCATCCTGTTGGAACGGAAACACATGAGCAATATGAATTTGTAATCATTATAAAGGGCTTTTGTCCTCTTAAGATGAACACACACCTGGAACATAACCAGCATCACACAGACAATATAAGCCTCTAGACACAATACACTAATTTAGGATTTCCTTTCTATATTAAAATATTTTTAA
This sequence comes from Dasyornis broadbenti, assembly GCA_013397935.1. Classification (NCBI taxonomy): domain Eukaryota; kingdom Metazoa; phylum Chordata; class Aves; order Passeriformes; family Dasyornithidae; genus Dasyornis; species Dasyornis broadbenti. The sequence continues at coordinate 4,702,925 of VZRN01001083.1, read as the reverse complement.
CTCTGTTCAGACACAGGCACTTTAATGCTTTCTGTGATCATTTAAGCCCTTGTCACCTTTGGACCATCTGAATTTGCACTAATGAACACGGGGACTAAGCTGATAGATGTCACCTAAGGTATACGCATTTGCAGCTGTTTCAAAAAATAGCTCTCTCTCATTTGTCCTTGAGTGTAGTTAAGATGTATCTGGTGCTGAGCCAGGAAATGTTCACAAGTAACTGCCTGTCCTCAGGTGTCTACAGAACATAGTTTCATATCCTAAGAGGGAAGCAGGGTCAGTAAAATTATGCAGGATATGCTCTTTCTGGTTTGAATATTCTCATATATATATATATGTATATATGTATGAAATCCATACCAGTATGATAACATGCTACATTATAAGCTGCAACAAACTGAGAAATTACAACAAAGTATCTGGGGACCTTTACTTAGAGGCTCTTTAGTTTCATAGCTTTTTGGTGGCAGTTTCTTGCATCACTTACCATATATAATGTGTTATTCTGGATTGTTTTGATATCTGACTTGTGTAAGACAGAGTCTACATGTCTTAATAGAAGATACCATCACAGAAAAATCATAAGAGGGCATTGTGGAGAAAATAGCATGGATTTGATAAATTAATGAGATGTAATAACTAAGTACAGCATATTGGAGAGTGCAGCACACCCAGCCATATGTAAAGGCACAGTTATATTTTCCTTTAAATCAAAAATGTTACAAGGAAGGAAGATGGTTTTAAAACGTTTACACTCAGAATGATACCAACAACAGGGAACGCCAATGCGAGAATTGTCCAGCCCTTGAAAAATGCTGAGACTACTTTTAATGTGTTTTCAACTGGATTTGATAACTTACACTAAGCATCAAAACTAACCCACTTCAGTAGCTGTTGGAACCAAGTGCTTCTCTTTAATTTTTAAAACTAGTTCATGTGTTCATGAAAAATTAAATGCAGAATAGAAGAGGAAGCAAACAGACCTCTGCAGAAGAGGGCAAGAAATTATTTTCTTACTCTCAAATCTCTCATGTGTCTATAAACATTTTCACAAACAGATACCTGTGAAAATCATGTTTAAACCAAGAGACACTGCTTTAAAATGCTCCTTTCGTATAACAGAGAAGGTCTCAAAAGTCTTGCTTCCATAGTTCCAGATATCACCCAAACTGCCCCCAGGGCTACAGGCTACTCATCCCAATGGAAAATGGAAAGAGGTAGCTACACCTCGGCCATTTCAAAGTCCACCATCAGCACTCTAGAAACTACTAGAAGCTCCTCTGATTATGGGTGTTGCTATGAAGCAATAGTTTCTAGCAGAAGGACTTAGCAGATGGCTGAAAAAGGTTACATGGTTCATAAACTGTCATAAGCAACATAAATCAGAGCCCACCTGGCAACTCCCAAACACTGTAAAATCACCACCTGCATTCCATTTCCTATCAGCACCCTTGAGCCAAGAAGCAGAAGCTTTTTTCTCTCTGTGGGTCTTAATATCCCCTTGATAAATGAAGAGGCCCACTTTCATAGAGCAAGGACAGCCAAATCAAGAAGAAAAATCAGTTATTTCAACTGTGACTAACAATTTAAATTGCATGCTGGAGCCCAACTGCTAATGTTGCTCCATCAAACAAATCAAGTTCATCAGTACAGACAGAGAAAAGGCAAAGAAGAGGGAGAGCTCCCTTTTTTCCAAGGCAGGCAGCAGTGCTAAGGAGAAAGCATGTGTGGAGCCTAATAGCTATGCAGGCCATAATAGCTGTTCAAGGACAAACCAGTGAGAAAGCAGCCTTGGGAAAGCAAACACCAGCCAGACTCAAACAAAATTCTTGCTTGTATTCCAGCACAGCTTCAATGACCATCTCATTGTCTTGTTTCTTTTCAAATCTGATATCCCGACAGACATAATTTGAAAATTGGTGCTTGCTGCAGTTACATTTCACACATTCGAAAGGAAGTGGGGAAGGGTGTCATAGGGCACTCAGCACTCTGTGTGTGTTGAGATTAGCATTTTTTGATAATCATGAGGGATAGTTAAACATTCTAATATCTCATCAGCAGATAGTCCAGATAAAATCCAGACTTGATCCAGATGAAAGACCCATTAGGTTAAACTATAGTCTTCTACCAGTCCATTTAGGAAAAGGAACCTGTATGGTATTTTTTCCCCCCAAGAGCCATGCAGGAATCCATACCTGGAGGAATGTGAGTGCTGCTCTCTGAAGTAAACACTCAGCATAACAAATTTCTGCATGGATTTCCTCTAACATCATACAGAGAGAAAAAACAAATCAATCAGTAAAAAACTAAATAAAAAACACTTAGCCCATTAATACAGGAATAAGATCACAGAGCTCAAACTGAGAAAAATATTTTCCAAATTTGCTGTAGTGTTTCAGTACTAGACTACAGATGTAACTACAAAGAAACGACACACAGTTACAGAAACTTTGCAGGAAATTTTCTGGTGTCTTCCACAAATTCCTGGATCTAGAACTTTTAAAGGCATTTCCGTACTTCTTTCTAGATATTCCTTTGCCTGGAAAATTTTGGGAGTGCTGAGTCAGAACTCAACAAGACCAGTGATTTTGGGTTGGTTACACAGCAATGGCCAAAACACTGACATGTAGTCCAGCAAACATCACTGTGATTTTGCCAATGAAATCACAGTTTGCAAGCACAAATTGAGTGAACAATTCTACATGACCCAAGCTGCATAAATAAAAAGCAAAACATTATGCATGTGAATGATGTTACCTTCAGTGAAGTGTTCAAGGCTTTGTCTATGCACAAGATTGTTGATAGAATCAGCTACAGTAGATTTCTTCCTAAATCTGCAAAAAGTCAGTTTGGTCATTCTGAACAAGAAGCGTCAACAATAGAGAATGATGTCTTTCAGCTGGCCACTCACACAGTCACTAACATACCCCCAGTGCTCACCAACCCCCTGTCATCTCACCACACACACAAACTTCAGCATAGTCCATAGAGAACTTAGTCAACACAGTTCTCCTGGGATCTTTCTTTTGCCCTTCATGCACAGAAATCTGTCTTGACAAAGGAGGGGGATAAAGGGGTGTTTTGATTTATTTTGTGTGTGTAGGGTGCACGTGGGTGCAAAAGTGGGAGCACAGTTGACTCAGACACTGAGAACTGCAGTACAACCATCACCCATGGGAACATTCTGCAGTGTTTGAGCACTGTAAGTAACTTCCAGACACTGCAGAACCAGGACTACCGACAGGACAAAATCTGATTGACAAGAAAAATCAGTTATTGCGGTAAACTGAAGTTTTCAAGGCTAGACTGCTGAACACCCTGATTTACGTGCTGGGACCCTCCTCTAAGCAGGAGGCAGGACTAGATGACCTCCTGATTTCTGTGCCTTCCTATGATTTCTGTGAGATTACATTTCCTTTTTTTATACAGTATGTCTTTCAAAACTTTCCCACGAACAAACTATTTACTGACTGAATTCCTCCACTCTTACCTTTGACAGGTGGCTTGAGCTTCCTTCATTGTGTTGCCTGCATTCAGTATGTCCTGAGGATCAAATGTCATCATAGCTTGCATCTCCAGTATGGTGGCATAAGTCAGGGCATGATACATGCTGTGTTTAGTTCTGAAAGAAAACACAAGGTGCAAAGCACAGCTGATTTGATCGTGTTATTGCTTTCAAAAAACAAATCCAAATCCAACTCCAGAAATGTACCAGCCTGGTGGGAGCAAAGTTTAAATGAAGAAATCAAACACAAAGGACATGAAAAATAATCAAGAAACAGTAATAGACTGAGATTTGTACAAGAAATCGTGCCTATAGCTCTACATACTTTGCTAAATTATATCAATATGGAGCTGAGGATAGGTATTTAACAAACATAAAGCACAGAAATTAACCACAAGGCTCACCATTCAGAGACAACAGAATCACAGGGGGATGCAGTTTTCAGTATCTAATAAACACTACACCATGTGATACAAATCCAGCTGATATTCTTCTAATTTGGGACAGGTACTCAGTACAGGCTCAAGGAGATAAGTAACACAATACTACAACCATGGCCAAAATAGAATCTCCTTGAAACAGATCTTCCCACCAGAAGCATTGGAGTCTATGTCAAAAAGTACCGGTTTTTTCTCCTTTCCCCTTCTGCCAATATTCCACCCCAATCTGCTCAACTTCAGTATTATTCTTTGGCATTTCAGATGGTGCCCCTTCTGGAGAAAGTAAAAAACTTTGGCATTAGTGCAATAAAAACAAATAATTCCTCTGTGCAGCCATTGTTGGTATCTTTCCTCAGACAGGAAGAACGGTTTATATATTGCACACATTTAGAGCATTCAGCCAGTACCTATGTCTGGTGTAATCCTCTGCAAGTGCATCAAAATATCTTCAGGCATAGAGGTCTAATAAGGACGACTTGAGAAATATGTTGAAGAGCAAGCTCAGATAAATTCCTGACACAGAAACTCTCTGTAGACCTTGCTAATCCACACCTGACAAATAGCACAACTTAAGACAAATACTGCTAAGGAGCAACAATTGCTATTTCAATTGTTTACATTCTGGAACAGATCAGATAGCTCTATATGGCAGGGAATACTCAAAAATACTTGCAGTCAAACAAGGATATCCTTTCAAAATCTCCACCCTCAGCACACCTGTTCTCAATGTGTTTACTTCAGGTGCTTCTTCATTTTCTTTTCCTTTCAAGGAGAAAATGGTGTGCCAGCAACATGCCCTTGACAAAGATGGGGCTGCATTAAGAGGAGTGTTGCTGCCAGCAGCATGAGAGGAGGGATCCTTCCCCTCTGCACAACACTGGTGAAGCCCCACCTGGAGTGCTGTGCCCAGTTCTGGGCTCCTCAGTGCATGGACACACTCAAGAGCAGGGTGGTGAGGATGCTTAAGGGACTGGAACATCTCTCCTATGAGGACAGACTAGGTGAGCTGGGACTGCTCGGGCTGGAGAAGAAAAAGCTCAGGGGGTTCCTATAATATATAGAAATACCTGAGGGAAAGAAGCAAAGAGGACAGAGCCAGGCTCTTTCACTGGTGCCTGAGGACAGGATCAGAGGCAACGGGCACAACCTGAAGCTCAGGAGGGTCTGTCTGAACATCAGGAAACATTTTACTATCAGGGTGACCATGCACTGGCACATGTCATCCAGAAAGGTTGTAGAGCCTGTACTGGAAGGATTCAAATGGCCCTGTTTGAGTATGTGACTTCCTGAGGTGCCTTCCAACATCATCTCCTCTTAACCTGTTGTTTTGTTTCAAGGAGAAAAGCCAGGCTTTAAAGACACATCAATCCATTTAGTTTTCCCCTGGAAACACACTTGCCTCCCCAAGTTTTCATATATGGACTGAATGGAAAGAAAACTTAATGGATAATTTCAGACAACCCTACATTAATCAAAGATCTATTAACTCACTGTGGTGACATGGACCTGGTGCTTCCCTTGCCAGCCTCACACTGATGAAGGGTTTCTTTTTCCAACACACATGGAACAGAGCAGAGTGGCTGCACTGAAGGAATTTGCAGTGCACATCTTTAAACTTCACTGCAGTCTGTGCTGTGCGGCTGTCCTTTATTCCTGCTTGCCCTCGCCATCAAACCAATCTAGCAGAAAAGCTGTTTTGGGAAATCACCTGGTGCCATAAGTGCTATAAGCCCAGACTGTGCCACCATCCATCTCATTTGCAAGCTAAGAAGAACAGACAGATAATAGAGAAATTAGTTTAAAACCCAGTGGAGTCAGGACAGCTCTATCTTGGCCTCATAGATCATTATTCTTTCAGTAGACTGATAATGTGAAGTAGAAAAAGATGAACACACTAAAATGCCAGCCTGATGAAGTGCTTCTGTTCGTTTGATTGTTCATCAGCCTCACTGGGCACAGAAAAACACACATCATCTTGTATTTACTAAACTAAAACCCTTCCAGAGGCTCAAATTCAAATCACAGGGAAGTGATTGAAATAGTACCCTTTCAAAATTATAGAAATTTGCTTCCAAAATCAAAGCAGAAAAATATTGAATTCACTGCACTAAAAGGAAAATTGGTATTTTTCTCATACATGTGGTGAAGAGGGATTTCCTTCTGCAGCAATTTGTTTCTGAAACGAAAACCACTCCTTCCCTAATCACTGGTTTCATCTATTTTGCTTCTAATATTTAAAGGAGATAATAATTAATGTCTATCATTAGCCAACTGGTATTTAGCAACATTTAAATTTGCTCCCTTTTTTTCAGGGGTGCGGATGCAAGTAGAAATGCAACTCAATGTTATTTCTACTAATCATTCAGTTAAAGTTGCCAGCTACATCCTGGCATATTGCCAGGAGTTAAGGCCTGGGTTTTGTACGGATGGATACAGAATGAAACTTGATATCTTTTTACTTTTCTTCTTTTGATTCCTTAGCAGCAATTTCCTGAGGACATTGTTGGAGTTAACAAGCCTGTAAGACATAAATACAACTAATATTGTGATTAATGACTTATCCCAGTAGTTGGTATCATATGACTGAATAAGAGGATTATAAGTAATATCTTTAGGCACTTATGGAGTCCTGCCACATGCCTCTTCTCCAACTATGGTGCAATCATTATCATCTTGCAGTACTGCCCTTTCTTGGAGCTGTTGGAGAACACTTTTATTCCTGCTTGAAAACAAGTGATTGAGGACAGTCACATCTTTCTGGCTGAAGTATGAAAATCAAAACCTTGGCTTGGTTTGACCTCAGAATTAACCCAGGGCTAGTAATCTTCTGTGCAAAAAAACAGTGCCCAAAATCTTTTCTGTAGATCCTTTAACAGTAATCCAGCAGACAGGACATGCATAAGTTACAGAAACCTCAGGCTCAAGTTCATATGTTGATTTAGTATCAAGATGCTTCCAACAGTTATAACAAATCCAACAGCACGGAGTGAAAAAGACCCTCCACAGACCAGCCAACAGTCTGTTCATCTAGGAGGACACAAAAGTCAGAGATCAATGCCCAAATTGAAGCTGCATCAGGAGAATGTGGTCACAGGGGGCCTGAAGCCTTTCCTCATCTTTGATCCAAAGTTCCACCCAATGTCCAAACAATGCATTAGACCTATGGCAGAGGCTTCTACAGAAATGCTATGATTTGATGAATTGACATTTTCTGATAAAAACCTGTTTCCTGTGAAGACTCCCTGGCAGCAGTAAGTTAACAACCAGCAAAGACCTCTCCAGTCAGCCCCCAGATCAGCTCCCTCATTACTACCAGGGATGCCCAAGCCACCAGGATGGCCCTAGCTAAAAAGCTGTGCCTCATCAAGAGAAGCCCCAAGCCTTTTTAACCAAAGCCATTTTCCAAAATTCAGAATCTACTAAGTTTTTCCAGCAAAGTTTTTCCAGAAAACCTAACAATTTAGTTAGGTTTTGTAAGCAATTAGTTTATTTTAAAAGACTATAAAAGTTGTATTCTTCCAGACTTCAGGTATAAAGAGATAAAACCCCCTAGAAATAATAACCTTCCTTGTGTTCACGATATCCCTTACAATAAACGGCTAGCTTAAGCTTTGTGCAACATATTTATCCTTCACTCTACCCAGGTGTGCTTCTTCCTGTTCTGTCACCACTCTCCATTTGACAATCACACCTGATCTTTGGGAGATCAGCTCCCAGAGAAAGCTTTCAAAACACAGTCATTCTAGAATTAATATTCCACCCAACAACACCAAGTGCTTTTTGGAGTCCATTTTCAGAATAAAGTCTATGACCTGGAATGAATCGTTGTCATATTATTCCTGTAAAACTGCAAGCAGCAACACATGTGGTGCAGTTCATCCAATGGTCCAGATAATTCTGTCATGAATTTATCTTATTTACCATTCTCCCAACTGATCTGGCATCAGCAAGCTATCAGGTGATTATGCCATGCTTTCCTTCAGGATAATTACTAAAAGTTTACGCATTTGTCTTGGGAAGGGAAGGGGACATCTCAACAGAATCAACTCTTTAATTTATTATTGTCTGTTTGCAATTACATGAGGGCTAAAATCCAGTCAGCATTAAATGGATTTCCTCTATGTCTCAGGGCTGAGAAGGAAGATGAGATTTCTTTTTTCCCCTATTCCAGCGACTAGACAGTTTCACTGCTGCATATGTCACAGTTAACATTTTACATATTGAAAATCACTGCTGTGCTTGGTGACTGAATTTTAGGAATTTCTTAGGAGTTTTTAGATGCAGTGTGAGTACTCCATATAAAAGATAAATTTAATTAAATTTAATGCAGAAAGCACAAGATAATCAGAACTCACTATTGTACGATGATTGTTAATGATAACAATGAAAACTGACTCTAAAAGCTAAAAGAGCTCAGGAAACAAGAAAATCATGTAACAAAGCAAAAACATCAGAAGTATTTTTTCTGTGAAATGAGATCTCTTCTTTATAATGAATTTGCTTTTCTTTATGATGGATTTGCTTTTCTAACAGGAAAAAAAGAGCTTTACCTCAACACAAGTCTAGACACCATCCTCAGATATTTATTTTTAAGCTGCTAGGAAAGCTCTTCTGATTTTAAGCCTCACACATTGTGCCAAATCTGCTGTCAGTTTCACATGGTACAAATTAGTTGAAAATACACTTATTGTGGAAGCCAAATGTGAGTAATTTAGTGAATCTGCAATAGTGTAATACAGAAAAGAATATGTCCTACACCAGAAGTGTTAAAGCCGCAAAAATCTAAGATATGAAATTCTTCACAAGCATGTAAAAACTGAAAAGGATTTCTCCAAACAGTGATAGTATGTTTATGGACTGTGAAAACGAATTTCAAATCTCAGCACACTAAAAGAGAACAGTGAGGAACTCATGGCTCCTAAACAAAATACTCAGTACTACCACGTGTGCCCGCTCTACAACCCTTCTCATTCCTTAAAGAGATGGCATGTGTCCATAATGGATATAATCTGCGGGGAAATTCAGCATCCTGTTCCTTCATTGCACTCACAAAGATCATAAGTCTCTATTTCCCTCACTGCCAAAGGCAAGAAGAATAAAGGCCTGCTCATAACAACAGGCTAACATGAAAAATTAGTTTCAAAATGGTTTTGCAGTGTGGAATACAGTCAGGTACAAAAACAGCGTATCAGCTCATGAAATATGTTCTGCAGAGCCCAACAAAAGCTGAATGAAAACCATATGCAACAGAAGAAAAAAAGATTTACAGACAAAAACAACCCACAGCCTCACTAGATTTGCAGCATTTTGGAAACCTACTGCAATAAAATATTCCCTTATTTTATGCTAAGCACTGAGTGAGCGTTCCCAGATGGGCACAGGGCCTTTACTGTCAGAATTCAATGAAAACACAGTTATTCTTCTTACCATTTTTATTATCTCTTCTGATGATATACAAACACTAAACAACACTGCTGTGAATAAACCCAGCATTATTAATACAGCTGATGCTACAATTTATCATTAATGTCTTTCCCAGAGTGTACTTACACAGCTAAGCTACAGATTTTGGCATCAAATATGAGGCTGATACCTCAGTAAAGGAGATATGTAGTATTCATTGTAGTCACCCCTGATGCATATCAAATACACTCTACTGCATCACCTATGAATTTTCCTTGTTTTCTATTCCAGGGTCCCAAAAGAAGGCATGATGTAATTTGCTGGTGCCTCAAAAACAAATGGAGCAAATCGGGTGGGTGGGTGAGAAATTTAAATAAACCACAGGCTTCACCAAGTCAAGAACACAGGTAACTTCAGGACAGTGTATGACAGATCACAGACGTTGTAAAGACACAACAATTTTTAGAAACTATTTTATGACCTCACTGCTTGCAGCTGGGCCACTCATTACATCTTGGGCTGCAACATAATTAGGAAACAGAGTGCATGACCACAGTGCTGAATTGCAAAATAAGCTGTGAGAAAGTTTCTGCAAGTGGTTGCAACAACAACAAAAGAATCCATGCCTAATGTTTCTCAAACCTTAAATGAGCAATTGACCATGAATTGAGACACAAGATTATAAATACTCAAATTCTCACAGTATGCAGAAAAATATGGGAAAGGAAACAAAAATAAAATCTGACAGAAGCTGGTTTTTACTCTTCCAGGAGCAAGAATCTCACATACTGCACTACAACTGAGGGGTTACTTCTTTGGACATCAATTCTATCATTTTAGTAGATACCTTTGACCAATTTTGTTATTTATTCACAAAGTGTAAAGTACTTACCTGTCTTCCCCAACACTTAACATTAACTTACCACCCCCTTCTGAACCAAAACCATGCAAGACTTATCAACTATGAACAGTAAACCAGCTGTCTGGTCAAAAATCTCCTGAGAAATGGTAAAGTAAAGGAAAGACAAACAGAGAAAAACTAGGAAATCTTATCAACTTACTTTGCTTGTAAAGAAGCCAAAGCATCTGAGAACTCGTTGTTAAGAAATAAATCCAGAGCTGCCATACATTCACGCAGTGCCACGTTGAGGTCTGACGTAGATGACCTGCCAGAAGAGGTAAGAAACTCAGCACATCTATTCTCCTTCTACTAGTGCGTTACTGCTACATTTGAACCCCGCTTCCTCAATCCCAGATTTATTCCCTTGCATAGCCTGCTATTTCAGCTCTAGTGACTGCAAAAAGTGAAAGTGACTCCAATTATGTTTGTGGATTTGAGGTTTCGGGGGTTTTTTAACTACGCTTTTACCAAGTGATGTGTGAAAAGCAATTGAAGTCTTTCGTTTTCTGAAAAAAAGAAGACAAACTGCACATATTTTATGTAAGAACTTGGACATGCAGAGTTTGCCATGTGGGATCACAGCAATTTGATGAATTCAGGTACCAGCAAACCAGAAGCAGTGGGTGACGATGCACATCTTGATTGTAAGGCTGCCAGACTCCAGGCAAGTGACACCATGATCACGTTACCACTTTAAGGATGAGACACAGGCAATCTGCATCAGAATATTACACTGACTGCTGCTGGAACATCTGCCTTAGTTCAGCTCATGTTGAGTGTGGTGCCTGAGCAACAGACCACTGCAAACTCACAGGTGGGTTAAAATTTCACATTATGCGTGTTCCTGAGATCACTGTCCCTGAGAAGTGCTACTGCACTCAAAGGAAAAGAACTGCTGTATCTCAAAGTCAGAAGACTCCCAGTGACTTACTCTGGCTGTACTTTTCTCCTTTACAACATTCAGATGTCAGCCTGACCTGTCACAAGGGTTCTCAGCTGGTCTTTAGGTTACTGGCAACAGGATAATACAGACCAGCTGAGCTAGTTTGGCCTAAGTTCATCACCACCAGGACTGCTGGACAAAAAAAAAAAACAAAAAAAAAAAAAACCAAAAAAAAAATCCACAAAAGAAACAACAAAGCCTTGCACTAACGAAGTTAAGGTCACCTAGCCAATGTTAGGACAGTTGAAACATCTGCATCTAGTGATCAAAGCGCTACACTGCACTAATATATTGTATACAAGCATGTACAAAATATCCTCCAACAAAATACAAACAAATCCTCATCATGTTCCTGACTCTGAACAGCTCTAACTAATGTGATCTATCTTGTGACTTAGACACTGTGTTAGTTCCTTAAAAAATGGCACAACACAGAAGGCTGGAAGGAAAAACAGAAAGCAAAGTCCTGATAACATCTTAAGGAAAATGCAGGAGAGCACAGCACAAGCAGATAGCATCAGTAATAACCACCCACGGCAGCAGTGGTTTGGTTTTGGTTTTAGGAATAATGACTGCAAAGAAATAAAGAGTATAATTATATATATAAAAACAAGACTGTAAATTTGAGAGAAGCATTATGTGACGCTGTTCCTAGTGGCTGTTGTCATCATAACTTCAGATCCACTGCAAATCCTTTTGCACCCAAGGCACTCTCCAAATGCTTTACAAGCATTGATTAACCAAGTCTTGGCATCCGTCTCATACAAAATGCAGTATCATGTCCGCCTAACTATTCTGAGTCCTATTTAATAATTAAAACTTGGTCGATTATTGCTTATCGTATTAAAACTTCGACCTTCCTTTTTTTAAGTCTGTGTCTGAAGCAAATAGCATATTTAATGTTATATAAAACATACCTTCACCTGTTTTAAGGTATTTAGACTACTAACATTTAACCTAGTTTTTTGTTTGTTCATTTCTTGTCATGCAGGAGAATTGTCCCATTCAATACTACTAAACCTTTTCAAAATATTCCTTTGAAACAGAGAGATGACAAAGAATAAAACCACTGTTAAAGCTCAAAGAAGAAATAAGATACAGTAATTACTTGGCATCTTTTCTGGAATAACAATTAACACAGTGCTACCCACAACAGCAGCAAAAATACAAGCTGCACGTTTCCCCTCATACTCCAAGGAAACCTGCCACAGGATGTAGCTCCCAAGTCAAGGGCTTAAGACCTGGACACAATACACACCTCACATAAATGCTACAAACCATCATTCATCACCATTAACAACAGGGCAGAGATATTTTAAACTCGAGGGTGCTCAGCATTTTAGCAAATTGATTAGTCATGCTTCAGTGGGCTGCAGATTCCCTCCTGCTTCCAACAGCAGGATCAGAACTGCCTCTAAGCCAAATGGAAAAATGCTGTGTGCTGCTACTCACCTCTCTGTTGAGTCTCCTGCGTGTTCTGACATAGTCATTGTAAGCCCACTGAGCTTTCAGGCTCGAACATCAGCAGCACTCGGTGCTCCTGAGCCAGCTGCGAGTGCCAGTCCCGGTGGGAGCGCAGGGCAGCGCCAGCCTGCGGCACCACACTCTGCGATTGGACACAGCCGCGGGAACAGGAGCAGCGCTAATTCACCAGCCACAGCCTACGAATGAGCCATTGGGAAGCCAGTCCGTGGCACACCAGGTTCGTATCCCATTGGATATAAATACAGCTGGATACCTCTAATGTAGGAGGGGCTGGCAGCTGCCAGCGTATCTCTGATCTACAGACCTGCCTGGAATGAGCAGCAGCATCAGCCACCTTTCCTTCTGTCCGGACCAGGCATAGGCCAAATATCTCTGTAATTACAGACCTGAAACAAGAATTACTGCATGTGGCAGTGGCCCACATCAGAAACCTATGAACCAGAACGGAGAGTCAAACTAGAGCAGCTGATAGGCAGCATTGAGGCGGTAATTGCTGCAAATGTGAGAAGCACACAGGCAAAAGAGACAAGCAAGTACTTCTTCCCAGCAAGGATTCTCCACAAAACAGGCTTCACCCCAGCAGCCAAACTGCTGCTTTTTTTTAATTCCTGCACCTTTGGGAGGAACTGAGACTTTACACGCTCTTTGTAACAGTCTCTCTTTAATGCCATGGAAAATGAGGCAAGTTAGCACTAACAATTTAATCAGCGGAGTGAGCTCCTCTGGCTGATTTTGCGCAAAATGAAACTCTATTCCCCTGAATTGCTTTGCTGGCAGGTCAACAGTACCAGCCCTGTACATAACTACAAGCAGCATTAGCAGTCCTCCCTCTCATTATGACAGCTGGACTGTAGAAGTTGATCAGCTACGATCTATCTAGATAAATTAGTTTTTCCAGGAGCATCTAATGTCAAAAATTATCTGTTTGCTAGATTACACAAAGCAGTACCAATAATGAAGACATACGCTCCTGAAGGAAGACCCAAAAATGATAAACCATCAAAGGACAATTCCAGGAAGATACTCTGAATCCATTAACATACCTGATTAAATCTCTTACTAGTTTTATGGTATCCTGTACAGGAAAAGCCTGTGCTGCATTTGGTACAAAAATTACTGTAATAGATCCACAGGCTACCCCATTAATGACTCCATTACATGTTCCTAACAGCACTGTGTACCTGGGCCACAGCAGGAGATAAAAGACATTACTGGGTTTTTTCCCCCTAGTTGGGAATAACTACTACTTACAATTTAAAATTAACTGGCTGCTTCCATGGCAGAATCATGGGCTACTCTGAGAAGATTCTTCATCACTCTCACTAGCTGTCTGTACAATTTCTAATTATTACTGTATTTTCCAAATAGTCTTTAAAGCCCTGTATGGTGAAGGCTCTGGCTATCTCTGCCAAGTTCTTCAGGACTTGATTTGGCAAATTTTTATTTGAATACCACTTCTCTAGAAACAATTATACAAACAACCTTCAGTATGCACCCTCTCCTTCCCCACACATATGCATGTTTTCTTTTAACTAAAGAAAACAAACGTTAAAAACTCAGACCTGAAATATTTCCACATTTAGGCCATTTCCCTGCTGGTTTTACAAGGTTCTTCCCTTTTTTGCTTTTGGGCAGCAGGTTTTGCAAGGACAGTCATATGGTTCTCCTTGTGGTTTTGTTATTTATGAAATCATCATGCTCTGCCCCAGGGACCATGAGTGGGGTTGCTTCACAAATCACAACTACAGTATATCCTGGGAGTTACAGTAAGACCTGCTCTCCTTACTCCACTGCATCCCCATTGTCTCTAGTTGGAAGAAAAATTTCTTGGGATATCCCAGGCAATGCCCCTTTTACTTAAGCACCAGATCCTTTCTATGACAACAGTATCAAACAAAATTAATAAGCAGAAATAAGCAAAATTAAAATCTGGATTATTAATGAAGATTAAAGCACTTTCAAAAAATGTTATGTTTTCCATTGTCAAAAGGAAAGGGACACAAGATTTTTGAGCATGGGAGTTACCATATTTATGCAAATTTTATTTCACTATGTGCATGATGTCAACTGGTTTCTTACTATAAGTTTGCAGTGCATAAGCTTTATGATTTGTCATTGGGTTTTACAGAAGTGTTCAATAAAAAAGCATCTTGAACCTTATATTGTGCAAAATGCTAAAATAGTCAACCTCAGAAATTATCAGGACTTTACAAAATAAGGTAAGTCTGAGGTTTGTGCCTTTGTAGTAATGCTTTTAATAGTAATTCAAGAGCTCCTTCAGCACTGTGAAACACTAAAAGCAAGTTAAATCAGTCATATCCTAAAATATGGATGCATGTCTCTGCCAAATCTACCTTATCTGCATAAGTCAGCTGAGGTAGCATGCATGGGTAACTTCATTTGGAGGAGGAGAATAAAATACAAAGAATCCAACACCATTTAAGCTTCCCCAGTGCTAACATTTCAAGCATTCACAGATGTGAGGAGCCTCCCAAAGCACATTTCAAAGGTCTCCATTTCAGTGTTGTGGAAACTTCCCTGTCTGACCATGCAGGAGCCACTGGCAGTCACACTCCCATCACCTGAGCTGGGACAGAATCCCTTTCACAGCTGCACATCCCACACTCACAGTGAGACAGGCTCGACCCCAGGTTTCCCATACCAGTCTCAGAGGTCACAATCCTTAAAATAATTTCATCTTGATGCAAAACCAGAACAACAGCTCAAGCTGGTGCCTCTGAGGAGGGACTCAGAACAAAGGAACCCCTGGGCTTTCATCCCCTCACAGTCTAAACAGGAAAAAGTCTGGGGGTCTTCAGCCCCTGCTGTGTCCCCAGGTGTCCCTCCCTGTGCCCTTTTTTGTGCAAAGGGTCAGCAGTTCACATCCCATGGTAGGTCACTGACACCAGGATGTCCTTCCCACTGCCTGTTTTCAAAAAGATCACCCCTGAATATAGAAATTCTTGCCATGACACCATTTTCTGTTCTCCTAATGCTGGATAATCAGAGACATTAGGAGATATCAGGATACACAAGGGTTTACTTCCTTCAGCCTTTTCAAGTTTGCCAGGTCATTCCTAAATTTATTTCTGCTTTTGTAAATAGTTGACTTCTTTGAGCAACACTCACTACAAATGTTGTGAGCCTGAAAAAAACCTCTACATTCAAAGAAAACCAAAAGTACATCACTTGGGAAGAATTCTTTTCTTCTTCTGCAAATATTTCCAAACCCACATGAGATCAGAAATAATCTTGAAAGAAAAGAAGAAATAAGCAGTTCTCACAATAATTTGTTACTATTCAGTTTTCAGACAATAAAGAAATGTCTTCATAATTCAAAAGCAAACAAGCTAATACAAGAAAATTAATTCTCCCATATCCCTTCCTGTTCCTTGTGCCAAACTGGTAATACTTCAGCATTTATCTTTCTCTGGTCTTAGACATGGGCCAGAAAAATGTTCAAGACTCCTCGGTGCTGCAGAAATGCCATTACTTCAACAACAAAGCAACTGGATAGGTTTCAATATTCGTGTTCTCCAACTATTCTGCATAGAGACACAACAGCGATGCAATTCTGGAATTCAGGCTATCTTATACTTAGTATTTCAAGTTGTACATGGAGAATGACACTGTTTATTTTTGAGGCTAATCCAACTCTCAAATCACTGAGTTATTGATGCCTCAGTAATGTCAAAGGTCTTTTCAAAGGCCCTTCTGTTCCAGCAAAGGCTCACAAATCAAAGGGATGTGGCAAAGCAGTTCTGTGAGCAGCACAAAGACCAAGGAATTGGCAGACTCATGTTCTGCCCTTGGTCCCACCATGTTTAACTTGGACCAAGCAGGATCTAGTTTGCATTAAGTTCACAGTTCTCATCCTGTATTTGAATGGGCAAACAATGCAATAAATTCATTAAGATAGGTTTGTTCAGACAAATGAAAATGTACTGGTGTCATTTCTACAGTTCCCTTTCCTTGTACTGCCACGACTGCTCAGAGGGCTAAATGCACCACTGTGGGTGATCACTCCCAGTTACCAGAACAGCCTGCATCAAGCAGAATGAAAATATATATAAAGACACACAATACAGTCTGGCATACTACAGAAATAAGCCTAAACATCCTGCAATAGCACTGATCTATTGGAAAGTACAAAGAAAAAGTTACCTCACATAGGATCAACACTGAAATAAAACAAATGTGTTCAGCATTACAGAGATTAATGAGACTTCTGCAATTAAGAGTAAATTTTCATCATAAATCAGACCACAGTAATATTTAGCAAGCTTTAACAGCTCTTCTATTTTAATTCAGATGATCTACAATCTCTGTCACTTTGAAGGTCACGTGTGATTGATATCATGCCTGTTGGGGTTTTTAAGGGTCTTTAGACAACCTTACAATACCCACTTGCTCTTTTCAGTTTTACTGCCTGTGGTCCACCTACGCTTCTGACAGTTACTCACAATTTTTAAAGGTCTAATTCTCATCTTATTAAAACTAACACAAAACCAGCAAGAGCTGCACTAGATCACCATCACACAATGGTATTGAGCACATTTAGGTACCCGGCAAACAAACAAATAAAGCATGAAGCAAAATGCAAATTCACTCTGCCACGTTCATGGTAAGAAGCCAGACAAGATCTGTGAGATTTGCTTTCCTAAGGACTGCAAGGTCAGGGTAGAGATCTGTATTACTTCTGAAATAAGACTCAGTGAGAATTTAGGGAGGGATGTCAGGCAATTCCCCATTTTGGTTGGATTCTGCACTTCCTAGCAACAATAAAAGCTGACTGGTAGGCAACAAGAGAGTTACCTGGGCATTCTTCAGCCATTTGTGAAGTCTGGTTTGTACTTGCTTATGCTGACTTACACTTCACTTCTTTCAGACTTCAGTGTGGTGACCAACATGGAAGGGATTAAAGACACATTCTGGCCCAAAAAGCATTTTCCTGCAGTACTTCATCAGAGTTGAAATGTTTCTTTGTTTGGTTTAGTTCCATTTGGTTGTTTATTTGGGTTTTTTTCATTACATCTATGCAAAGCATTTTCAAAATAAATTACTCTGTAACATACTTTGCTGCAACTTAAAAAAAAAAAAAAAAAATCATGCTTTGTTATTCATTCCACTGCTGAACAGTATCTTAGGCTCCCATAAAAATAATATATAGGAATGACACAAAACACTTGAAAAAACAGTGGATCATTGCTTTGCCTTCAATCATTGCTTTACAATGCATTTCAGATTACGTTTCCCAGAGAGCTTCCAACCACCTGACTTTATTCTTCAGAAATCATCTGCAAACCATACTTCACAGTACCTTGACCAATAACAATGCCACTTTCTCTGCAATTAAATAAAAATTCAAGCATGGCCCGTCAATACACCTTTACAACTCTCTTGAACCTGCCCACTGAATCAAGAAAGATTCAAAAACAGAACAAAAGTACCACTAGCAAGTTGTCTTGGCATTCAGCATTGCTAAAGCCATTTTGAAGAGTTATTCTTTGGCACAGAGGCTTCAAGAAGAAAATAGTTACTCTTTCCATTTCAGAGTGCAAAAACAAGAAAAGCAAACTACTTGAGGAGGAAAAACCTGAACAAATAAACAAAAAAGTAAGGCTGATTTTGAAGTCAGAATCAATTAATCTGGGATCTTTGTCATTATTTCCCTTTCTGACAGAAAACATGGACTGGTCAAAATTAAAAACTTGGATGCAGATGCAGTGAGAAGATTTCATCAGCTCAGGATGGCAATTTTAGTTAGAGTGAAAGATGAAATGCAAGTTCAGTACTGCCGTCTGTTTGATTTGCATTTGAGATTCCACCCATTAAGTCAGGTATATCTGAATGACCATCGTAACAGCGATACTTTCTTCTGACAATTGCTTTTTCACAACAGATGACAAAGTTTTATTATCAAGTTGAAGACAACAGTTGAAAAATCTCTAAAATGGGAGGTCATTTTTCATCACCCCTACTCAAAAAGCTGTTTACTTTTCAGTTTCAATCAGTCCTCTAGGTCATTTTGTCCTCCGGCTATGAGTTGATAATCTCAATCTATTCCCAAAACATACGTGATACCTGAAGAAACCACATATTCAGCTCGATGAAAACACTGTCTAGGAGCTTCATCAAGGTTTTAAAGGAATGATTTAAATAAAATGTGAACTACAATAAGGAAATAGTACTCATTTTCTACAAACTAGTCAAAATCCTGATACATACTTTTCAACACTTTGTAGCACAGTAGCGGAAACATCTGAATCCCTTTAGATCCCAGTGCAGTGTCACCCTGGAATGGGAGAGCTGGTTCCAGCAGATGGAGCTCCAGAAAGGCAATGAGGAGCCAGCACCAAGTGCTCCAGCAGCTTCAGTAACACAGACTTTAGGCACAACTTGCCCAACCTGGCAAAATTCACCCAACTCCTTCCTGCTTCTAAATATTTTCACACACATTGTTCCCCACATTCAGTACTTCCTGAAGCACAATGCAACTAGAGTCTCTCAGCCTGCTGCTATTGTCAGTGCAAACACAACAGCTGGAGATCATTCAATTTAATTCAATTTAATATCATTATTGCAAACTCAGAGCCCACCTTTCTAGCCTGAAATTAAAAAAAAAAAAAAATTAAAAATTTTTGTTCACAAAAGAGTTATCAAGAGCATGGAAACAAAACTACATAAAGCTCTTAAAAATCACAGAATCATAGAATAGTCTGGATTGGAAAGGACCTCAAACATTATCTCATTCCAAACCCCTGCTGTGGGTAGACATACCTCCCACTACACCACGTTGCTCAGAGCCCCATCCAACCTGGCCTTGAGCACTTCAAGGTAGGGGGTTATATATAAAAATACTAATAGACAGGTCATTTTTGATCATCAGCAAGTCTAACACTCTGCATTTTTAAATCCCACAGGACTTTGCTGCTTTAAATGCCAACAGACCACCTGCCTTGGTTTCTGTAATAACTCTAACGTTAATATCAATGCCACCAAAAAAGAGCACTATTGTACAGCTTATATAATCTAAAGTTCAGGAAATGTTTCTTTCCATCATGGTTTCTGCAGCAGAAATAAAGACTCAGGTAAATGTCTTTTCAACTTTAAGATAAAGGGAAAGCATGCAGCCAGAGAGAGAGCACACCACTGCTCCCAACACTTGATGAAGAACCATGAGCAGACCCATTACCACTCTTCTAAGCAGCAGTTTACTGACCTTTCCAACAACTGCACTCCTAAAAGCTTCTCCTCCTACATAGACTATGAAGCAGATCATTATAAATGTCTTATGTCAAACACAGAATCCACAAACAGACCTTTAAAGCAGCCATGTCTAAAATTTAACACGCTGTCATCATGGGGGAAGAATGTTATTTGCAGACTGATTCAGCTTTTGAAGAAACAACTCTCTCACACGCACACAATGGAAGTTTATGTATTTTAGGGGCAGTGGGAGTGCACACCTGGAATGGAGAAAGTTATCGACTTGCAGCTCGTTCATAAGGGCGAACAAGAAGGTATTGAGTTACCAAGTAATTAACGTCAGTATTTTGCTGTCAAGGTGTGCTGCAAGCTGCACAAACAGGAGCTCAAGTAAAAGGACCTGGTCTTCCACAGACATGACATGCTCTTCAGCAACCCTTTGAAGCCCAAAGGCAATTTGCATAGAACTACTGAAGGGCTGCTGCGCAGGTATGTAATTAGCTCAAGCTAATGCTTTTGTCTCCAAGAAAAAAAAGCCCCTTAAAGTGTAAGAACCAGTTTGTGCCCGCGCAGTGGCTCAGCCGGCAGAGGTGGGCACAGCCCCTGCCCACAGCTGGATCAGGCCTCTGGCCAGAGCGGCCCGCGGGGTGGCCCGGTCCCGGCCTGGGTGGTCCCAGCCTGGGTGGTCCCTGCCCGCGGGTGGCTCCTGTCACAGCCCCGAGTGCCCGTCGGGTCGGGGTCAGCCTGGGGGGGCCCGAACTGCCCTGAGCGGCCCCAGTGCCCGGTGGGCGGCTGGCCCGGACCCCACCGCCCTCACGAGGTCCCGCGGCCGGACCCTCCGCTCCAGCCGGCACCGTGACGGGCGCTGCCGGCCCCTCCTCCCGCCCGGGACAGAGCACCCCCAGAGTCCGGCGGAGGAGGTGCTGCCCCCCAGCCGGGCCCCTCGGCCCGCCCCAGCCGCGTACCGGGCGCCGGCGTTGCCGGCCGGTCGGGCGTCCATGGAGGCGTCGCGACGGGCAGCGGTTGANGCGGGCTCAGCGGTACCGCAGGCCAGAGCTCAGCACCAGTTCCCTGCACAGGGCAGCACCGTTCGGGCAGGGCCGGGCCGGGCCGGGCCGGGCGGAGGGGCCGCCCCCGCAGGTGAGCGGCTGCGGCAGCGCCCGCCCTCCGCCGGAGCTAGGGATGAGAATGGGATGGGATGAGGTGATTTATGCCCCAGGGTTACGGTCCCACCGCAGCTCTCGGGCGGGACCCGGGCGTGCCGCTCCGCACCGACGCGAAAGGCTTCGGGAACGGCCGAGAGGAGCGCGGGCATCGCTACTGTGTGCTGGAATTAGAGTGATTAATTCCTCTCGAGAAAACACATAAGGAAAAGATAATTCATATTTAGCCAAGTTTTCAATTAGCTGCACTCTGTACCTGCTGCCAAAGCAGGGTTTGCCAGCGTGCAGCCGTCCTCCCCCAGCACAGCGGTCAGCGAGTTGTACCACAGGAGTAACACCCCACAGGACTCACAGCTCAGAGGGACCAGGTTATGAACAAATTAATACATAAATGGTTAGCTCTAAATAATTAAATTCTTTACTTTGTTCATAAACATAAAATTAACAAGCAAAATAAATATTTAAAATTTTAACTTGCTTATTCCATTAAAGAAAACCAAACCCATTGAAATTGCATGCAATACTGAAAAAAATTGCATTACTTTGGCCATTACCTATTATTATAATCATATCAGTCACACAGCTTCAGGGTTATGGGGATAACAGTTCAGAAGAGATTAACAAAAGAAAGGAGCTTGTGGAAGGAAGTGAACAAGCCAAAGGAAGGCAAAGGTATACATGGCCGAGGGAGTGGCAGGACAAACAGAAGGACTGGGTTGACATAAAGAAACAATGGGCACATTAACGGGAACAGTGGGTGTATAAGGTTAAAAAAAGAAAGAATTTATTAGCTGCACACCGACAATGCGGCTCGTGATGTGAGGAACAAGGGGTGGGTGGCAGGATGGGCTCACGCTCCAGTGCTCGGGGTGCAGCTGCTCCGAGAAAGGAGCCAGACAACTGCTGATTGAAGGATGATTCCCCCGTCTGACACCAGCCAAGAAGTCATGATTGTCTTCACTAATTCAAAAATTTTAGCTCAGTGAGGGATAGTGTAAGGAGTTGTGACAAGCACCGTCCCAGAGCTATTTTGGTACAAATGCAAACCCACATTTTTCAGCATAACATACCTGTTTACATACATTTCATATTTTGGATTGTGAGGCTTGTACATTCCAGCTCCCAGTACTTCTAATGAAGTGAGGCTTACTGTGTAGTTCTGCGCTTCAGGCACAGTCCATTTTTAGTAGCCAGTTACAGCTAACCTAGAGAACATTATGTTCTTTAGGTTAGCTGTAACTAACCATTTGAAATATGATTGAGAATAGAAAGAAAAAACAGGGTTTTTTCCCACAACTCCAGAACATACCACCCCAGAACATACCCTAAATGGCATTTTGCAACTTCCAGGAATTCTACATTGTAGGGACAAAGTTGAAAAAAGCTAAAACAGAAGGACAAATTTGCTCCTCTGAGCATATTATTGCATGTTTGAGAACACTTGTGCTTTAAACATCTGAGAGTAAAAGAAGTTAAATATTTTAAGATAAATTAAGGAAAATTAGAGAATTTAAATATATGAGTTTAACATTCAACAAAAGTACTTTACCTGCAGTTTTCAGGATTCAGGGTCAGTTTGAACCTCAACTGAGTTATTTATTCAGTGAAAGTTATTACTGAAAGTGGGCTCAAAATGAGATTTGTACTCCAAAATCCTCAGAACTGTTTGGAACTCAAAGACCCTAATTTTAAAAAGAAGGAGGTATTAAACAGAGTTTCAGTAAGTATTAAAAAGAAATTCTACAAGGATTTTACCTAAAAACACACTGAGTCTTTTAAAATTAGGTTTTTTTCTGTGTAAGTGACCACACCTGTTCACAACGCTATCTCAGGAGAGACTGCGTTCTACAGAAAACAATCCCAAAGACCTTTTGGCTTTGAATACAAAAATTTCAATGCTACATAGTCTCAACAGAATAAACAATAAGTCTGGCCACACAGGAAAATAAGTCTGAGTAGATCAGGATGAGTCTGTCAGATGCAAACTTGAGACAGCTGACAATTTGCAGAGGTGTTACAGGATCTCTTGCTGGAACAGAGCTCTGAAGTCAAAAGCAAGAATTTCTCTCTGTATTACCAGCAAACTAAACCCTCCAATGTCACTTAAAACAGCATTTCTGCTACATTTTTAATCTATTTCCAGTTATTTGTATACTCTTGGAGTGCAACTGGCTGCTTTGCACCAACAGAGAAAACACCTTATAACAACTTCCCTACCTATAGGATACACACAAGTAAAATGGGATAAAACTCCTTCTACTCTACACAAAGTTGTCTTTCCAGATCACAGCAGAGACTTGTTATCACTTAGAGAACGGGAACTAGCTTCGCATTAAGTGGTTTGTCCATACTCACTTGTTAAATCAGCAAGAGATAACTAGAAACAACATCCTGACCTCTTGAACATACATCAATACAGTGCAGCCTTTACCTCCCCCATCAGCTGATCACCTGCTCGAAGAAACTAATGTTCTTTGTTTTCAGTTAAAAATCTAAGGTCCAGGCAGCTCCAGATGTCTCCATTTTAGCACAACAGGAATTCTGAAATATTCTGAGCAAGGGATGGGAGCGCAGCTGGTGTTATTTATGTATGTTTTGCTATTCATGTTTCTTTGAAGAGCTTGTGAGTGAGAATTACTTCTGTTTCAGGATATCACTGACTGATGGCTTGTCAGCTGACAAATTACAAGTTCCTTCCCATCTTTTCTGAGATAGCATTCTGCTGTCTTCCCTCCCTTCTTCTTTACTTCTGTGCCTTTCCTAATTTACGCCTCAGAGGTCCCTGCGAACACAACTCTGCAGAGAATTCAAGAGTTCAGTAACACCTACATGGGCAACTAAAGCTCCACTCTACCTACCAGAAGGGCAAGCTTCAAACTTGCATCAAAAAAATCTTTAATTTGGGAAAATAACTGTCTTCTTCCTTCTTAGGGAAAAAATGGATGCATCTGAAAGCCAACCTTTGTGTTTACTCTAGTTAACAGAATTAAATTCAAGAGTATTCACTGACATGATACGGAATTCTGTAACAAGAAAATACAGGACTTTACTTGCCAATGTTTTAAACAAATATGTTACTTTCCCAGTCTTATATTCTATGTTATCTAAATTACCATTCTGTCAGTACTGCAAAAGCAAAAACCATGAGGTTGCACATCCATGCACACAATGACTTTGAAGATTCAGGCTCAAGCACGACAAAAACACTCCAAAACTGAAGTCATAATTTTGCTAAATATTCAAATTCTGAAACAGCCAATTTAAACTTCAGTAGGTAAATGAAACTGTTGAGAATTTACTGGGGAAGCAACACAAGGCAACACAGTTCTGACACTGGATGCTGTTTCTGTGAAGATGACCCATGGCAGGTGTGTCAGGTGGCCAAGGCCACAGAAACCAGGCTACAATCAGAACACCTCACACTGCATTACATTCACACAATGCTTGACATCATAGAACACCCTCCTGAACAAACAGACAAACAGTTCACATTTATGTACTTAAACTTTATTTCTTCATAATTACAGGCTATTGTTAGAATTTTTAAACAAAAGGGAAGTCTATAAATAAAGGCTAATCCCACCTGAACAAGTTGTTTAAAAAAAAAAAAAACAAACCCAAATAGTTAAAACTTCATAAAGTAATGCCATTTAGCTCACAGCAGTGGTTTGTTGGTAGTCTGAGTAAAAGTCCTATAGTCAGAGTCAGTAACATGAAATGTAACATCAAATGACTCAAAACTTTAAATTCCATAAAGGAAAGCAGGGATATATATATAATATATACATATAGTATTGTGTTGGTCCACTGAGTATACATTTTTAACAAAAGATAAGAAACTATGTAATCCAGTTAAGCATATGATTTGCAAGATTAGTGTACACTCATTACAAAGATGAATAAGATAAGTTATAACTATTTAATACTTGCAAAATTTTAAGTTACTTTTTTTGAGCAGGTGTTTAAATGCTCATCTCCCAGTGCAAAAGAAAAACCACCCCAGTCAGGTTACTCACTTTTTCCTGAAAAACTGAAAACCCTTAAACTTATGCAACAGCAGCATTGACAGGTAATGGGAAGAGCTTAAATACACTGAAGCATAGCTGAGTTCTCTCCCTTTGCCCCAGTGCTGTGTGTTGAAACACTTCAATTTCCTCAAAAGAAATACCACAGGTTAAAAGTGCAAGAAAAAAACCCCTTCTAGATGTTTCTGCTGCTGCCATTTTTCTTAGCTAGGGCACAAGTTTATTTTTTTTTAATTATTTTAATGAAACTGATTTTCCAAATAGAATTCTTTCAAAATGAACAATAAGTTATTTTCATTAAGTTATTTTCATTAACATTCTATCAATCCTACTCTGACTCAGTAACCATTCAGAAATCATTCAGTTTAAGGTGCAACTATCAGTTGGCATTCAATAAATTACATACACAGAAAACAACTGTGGTTAAAAAACAAAACAGAAATCAGGCTACCTGTTTTTTCTTTCTATTCTCAATCCTATTTCAAATGGAACTTATTAACTTGCCAGTTCAGCTGCATATTTCACAGTCAAAAGTGGCTCAAATAGCAGTGGGGTCTCACAATTTGACAGTCACCTTAGCCAACAGCAAATGCACATGAATCTTCAGCTTAATTGCTTTCTAAAACAAAATAACAGGTCTGTCTTAAAACCTATGACAATGCAAGAAAAGCAATAAAGGTTTCAGAAAGAGACACTCCTTCTGATGGAGACGCCATGAAGATTATGTTAAATCTAACATAAAATCTTCAATGAGGAGAAAAAAAAATCTATATGCATACATATAAAATAAAGCACTCCACAACTCTGGCATTACTAAAACCTCTTCAGAAGGATAAAAAGGTTTTCAGTGACTAACTGCTTGATGGGAGACAGTCAGCCATGACAGAATAATTGCTGTGTTCATTTTATGCTCAATTACCAACTGCTGATAGATTACAGTCAAACCCCAATCTCTCTATCTGCATTTTAAACTGATTTGCTTTCAGCTGGGAAAAGTACTTTGTTCTCCTGAAAACTCGCGAAACTGAATGCTAAACTTAACAGTTATTCAAACAATAACCCAAAGGATTGAATTTAGCAGAAACATTCACATCACTTTCAGAAATTTAAAATATTTCATAGTTTCTTGTATATATGCATTTTCTGATTAACATTTAAATAGGTTAGGTACTCAGGAAAAGGGACAAAACAGTTTAGGTAAGATAAAATCTTATTCTAAACTTCATGCTTCTGATATTTCAGATTTACTGAGTGCAATAGCCAGTTCCAAGTCTTCTTGCTCTTGTTGTTTTAGTCTTGCCAATCTTTCTTTTTCTTCTCTCTCACTTTCCCTCTTAGCCCATTCAATCATGTCTTCCTCAGTAGAATACTGCATGTTTAAAAGACAAAATAAATCAGATTAATAATACACTGATAATTATTACTGTCCAAATGCTCAGTTTAAGGGACAATTAGTTTTTCGATAATTGTACATATTCTAGTCTTCAAATATTACTTGTTTTGTAGTTTTAATAGACTAAGATTGGCTCAGTCTAAGGTTAACTACTAAGAAGTGCACTAAGCCATCCAACTGATGTATTTTAATGAAATAAGCCATGT
Source organism: Dasyornis broadbenti (assembly GCA_013397935.1). Classification (NCBI taxonomy): domain Eukaryota; kingdom Metazoa; phylum Chordata; class Aves; order Passeriformes; family Dasyornithidae; genus Dasyornis; species Dasyornis broadbenti. The sequence goes on along the minus strand of VZRN01001083.1, from coordinate 4,676,252 downwards.
TTCAAATTTCAGTATTAAGTTTCAAAAATGTTACTGAGCAGGAAGTGCTATAATTCAAATACGATTTTACTGTGGAAAAAACCCAGTCTATACAACAAAAACTTGGAATAAATCAGGAGAACATTTTGCAAAACACACTCCTATTCACACTGTAGGCCATCCTGATTCACCCTGCTTTCATTAGAGAAGACTTTCCCAGGTGACAATGACTGCAAAAATTTAGCTGTAGACTGACTGTTTCTGAATGTGTGGATGAAAAATACTGCCAAGAAGCAGCAAAATAATTAGGTAAATCTCACAGTAATACAGAGAAAGGTCAGCATGATATGAGAGGGAAAAAAAAAAGAACAAATTATTTCCATGTATATTGATGAGAACCGATTGCAAATTAAATACCTCTGGTACAACGATTATAAATCAGAGACAGTTAAAGAGTATTATCTTAAATAAAATACAAAAGATTAAGCTGATGTTTCTTTCTAGCAAACATGCAGAAAAATTAAGAGGTAGGTGAAGCCCCTGTCTTCACGGATGTCCCAGCATTAACTGAAAGGGTTACAGGGTAGAGACTCCAGGTCTCTGCTTTGAGCTGCTTCTTTGGGAAATAAATGCAGAAACACCTGAGTCTTCTCCATAGAGCACTCAGTATTTTCAGTAATTGCAGCTGAAAAAGAATACTTTTTTCTTCACAAAGATGATGAACATTTTTGCTTTCTCCTCCAAACTTGCTTCTCAGTCCCCCTAACTACCAATACAGATGGATAACCACATTTCAGAAGTTACCATGCTACAAGACACACCAACCAGTGCAAGGCTACTTTGAGAGCCTGACAATCCTTAGTTTACTTCAATCAAGCACGTAGCTTATTAGGCCTGAACAGAAAAAGAGCAGTATGGTCCAGATACTGTAAATGCAAATTGCATTTAACAGGTATCAGGCTGGAAAGTGAGATGATGCCTTTCAAAACTTCTACTTGCAAAAGCTCAAAAGAAAAAAAATAATATATAGGCATGCACAAACCTTTAGATTTGCTTCTACTGCTTGGACACCACGACTTCTATGAAATGAATTCTGGTTATAAAGAGACACTTACTACTTTTTTACTTCATTGCGCATAAGCCTAACTAACCATTCAAAACTCATCAAATTGTATTTCATTAACATACACTGTTATGAGGCTGTTTATCAATATTTCAGTACATCAAAATTATGATCAAACAGTCCAGTGACAGCTAAATTAAAATCAAAATTGGTTTATTTTTAATTGAATAGTTAACAGTGTGCTTGTTACAGATTTATGGTTTAAATTTGCTGCACACATTGATAAAATGGATAATCCCTAGAACAAAGGTATTTTTGAAACTCTATTTTCTAAAAGCTAGGAGGCCTCCATGAAAAAAGGCATAAAACCAATGCAATTTAAACATTAACTACAATATATTGCAGTATTTTGTTTTAGGACAGCCTCAGCTGTAAACTAAAGGTAAACACTGTTTTAACTGGAAACAATATCCCTTTCATACATGGGATATGTTTTAATAATTTAAATTAGTGTGAACATTTCAAAGCTGCCATTATACTGAAACAAATGTAAAAAGTGTTTACTCACAGTACTGAAGTTTGCAAAATTGTTGGGGTCAGCCTCTTTACTGATGCTGGTGGGAGCAAATGGATCACAGAATAGATCTGCTTCTTGTTCTTTGGGAATGTCTGGGGTGGGGAAAGGCTGAAATGGATCGCTCGGTTTAAAGGAATCTGAAGAGTCTATTTGATTGATAGGTCTTTTCCCTTAGATTAAAATGAATTTAAAATGAATTTAAGATAGCAGGTAATAACATGCCAAAAGTAGTAAAAAAACCCCATTCAAAAGCTACTTTGAATGCAACCTCTTCCCACAAACTAGTGGAGCTGTAGTTTCAGAGGAAGGGTTGCCAATTTGAAAAATGAGGATACAGCCCACAGTTTCTGAAAGGGTAATCAGGTAAAAAGGAACATATGTATGTTAATGAGTCAGGAACACAGTTATATATTAATTAGCTATTTTGGAAAGAGAATCTCTAACAGTTTTGAGCACCTATTCTAACAGCACACTATTGTTTCCTGGTTATCAGCTGTCTTTGATAATTCCAGCATCTTTTATTATTTGTTAGGATCAAGTTAACACGATTCTATTCAGAGACCAGAAATACATCACCTTTGCAAGTTTTCAAAACACCATGTTCTCTCACTATGCTAACAGCAGGAATTTCTGTCGTTTACAACAAGGAGTATGATAACAGGCAAACACAGACTGCCCTGTTTTGTTAATTCTTGGCTAAGTAGCTGCAAATAAACAGAATCAGGGACAAACCCCCACTTTTCTTGTTGGATTTTTTCAGCTTAACTCCAGTCAACTTTTAACACCTTTGAGGACATTAACCCAAATACTTCCAAGAATAATTCAGCTGAATTTCATCCCACCATTCCCTCTGTATATTACTGTTTACACAAGAAGTTTCAGTACAGTTTCTTGAAAGCTACTATCGGGTTCTGCAAGTGGTTCCACACAGTGGTTGTATTTTAAAACTTGCTTCTGTTTCCATTTCAGATTAAAACTACAGAATTGAACCAAAGATTATTATTTCACATATCACTATTGAAAATTAGTCTAAAACCTATTTCATAAAGCAGAAGAGATTCTAATTTGGCAATGATTTAGAGATTTCAAGAACATCCCCTCGGGAACATATGATTAACTTAGACAATTCCCAGATAATCCTGCCATCTCTTTTGCTGATGATCTGCTATCTAAGTATCACTAATTATGACATTGTGGCTGCCCCACCTCTGGAAGTGTTCAAGGCCAGGTTGGATGGGACTTTGAGCTACCTGGTCTAATGGAAGGTGTCCCTGTCCATGGCAGGGGGTTGGAACTGAATGATCTTTAAGGCCCCTTCTAACCCAAACTATTCTGTGATTGTATAATTCTGTAAGTTGCAAACAATGCCTGCCTATTTCTTGAAAAATGTGGAAGAAGCAGCTCCAAATGACATCCAGAGAATTTTATTTCTGCATGAGAAGGGCTATTAATTGTAAGAATATAAAATACACAATCACCACATCTTCCCCAAAATCAAGAAATGGGAGTGTTTACCATTATCTATGGAGGCTACAGAATTCAGAGGCAACAGCCCTTCTACACACCTTCCAGGAGAGAGAAGAATTAAAAGAAAGATTTTTGGGTATTTCTTTGAAAAAACACTTAATTGTTTTGAATCAGACCAAGAGAGTCATTAAAAAGAATTACATTTAAGTACCTCCATTTTTTATTTCCATTAGGGAAAGAATTAATTGGGAATGGTTATCCAGATGACCACATTTTTAATTGCGCATATCAAAACAGCCTATTTTTTTGTAGCCATCTCTTGCTAAGGATGCTGCTGTTTCACCCCTAGAAGCTTGTATTCCAAAAGTGCACCATGTCACAGTCACTCCCATACAATCAACTCAGGAATCCTTTTCATGTTGAAATAAGGACCAACATCAAACATTCAAATTATCGTCACTTGCCACGTCAGCTGTTTTAATGTTATTTACAATGGAAATGATAACTTGCAAGGCATTAGCATGAGCCAGATCTCACACCAACATTAGAAACTAATCAGCTGAGTTTGAACCTCAGTATGAACACTCCTGTATCTACCGTCTTCCCCTTCTTTTGAGGAAAAGATGAATACGTGTTTAAGTTTCATGCCACCGTTGTTCAGAACACCTTAAGACTCATCCATATAGTGTAACAGTGAAAAAAATTTACACAGCAGAGTTCATAAAGACAATGAAACAGAGGACAGAAATTTTTAAAGGAATACTAGAAATATATTTTCCTGTCTTCATAAAAAAAATTGAATGAAGAGTCTGTTGTAACATGGGCTTGTTGCAACCACAAGAAGGTGTTGTTATCCACGATAATCATGGCCTTTTCTGGAAAAGACAGTGGCTTGTACTATGGAGCATCCCAGAGGACTCCTCTATCATTGACGAGAAAACAACCCAGGGAACTTGGGTTTGTTACTGTTACTGCTACAAACCTCTAGAAAGGCCACCTGGAAAGAGTTAATCTGAAAACCTGAGCAAATTATTTAACCCTGTTTAATTCATTTTCCATTAAACCCAGAGGTTTCACAATGATAAAACACACTAAATTCTCACTTTAAGCATAATTTAATTCAAGATTCACTGTGTATCACATTAGTAACCATTTCATTCACAGCTGTGTTCTTGCACACACTTGTAGTAAGTCTTTTTTCTAAATCCTTTGTCTCTTCAAACAAACTGTGATCCCAAACATCATGCAGAACTTAAATCTGAGGACAAGACCAACAGATCAGAAATGGACTTGTTTCAAATTTTGCTCATTCATTTTAAATTCAGACCCTTCACCCTCCCCTCATAATTACTGTCCTTCTGCCAACTTTGAAGCAGCTGATTGTTACCACATCTCAGCTCTTACCAGGTGGTGGTGGACAGGGCCTGGTGGGAGTTCCTGTCTTAGGGGGCAGTGCAGGAGGAACATCCTCATTTTTAGCTGGTGGTTCCTCAAACAAGTTTTTAGTTATGGTGACACTGCTGACAGAGCCTGATGTGGAAGAACTAAAGGGATCCTCATTGTTGGCCTTCAACAAAGAAAACAGCAACATACACATTTCAGTGCAGTGCTACTTTGCATTCTCTTCAATAATACATTATTAATTCAGAACTGAAGGTTTGGACTAAGACTAAAGAAAAGACTTGTTTGTTTTTCCACATATCCACATACTCCAGAAGATTGAATAGAAAGAAAAATCACGAATGGCTAACTGTGTACAGTACTATGAAATGGAAAGCAGTTAAACATGCAAAAGTAATACTTTTGCTGCTAAACTCAGCAAATTGAAAAATAAATAAATACATGACAGCATCACTGGAAATAGAGACAAAATATTTATAAAGCCAGAAAGACTACATTGCATTCTTCACAGAATTGCAGGACAATTTGCTCTCAAGACCTCTTTTTCAAGCAAGTCAGCCATTATAAATGTTTAGTAGTGGCAAAACTGTAATGAAACTGAGTAAGCTCTGTCTTGTCACTGCAGTTTCATGCATTTTCTGTGAGTAGCAGCGGCTTCTTATTACCTTTGACAGTGTGCTGAAGTCAGCAAAGCCACCTTCAAAGGATTCACTTCCAAACAGGGAGGCAAAGGGGTCTCTAGCTAAATACACACAAATCAAGCAAACAAAATGAGATTAAAAGTTAAATATGACAGACTGAAAAAAAATCTCACTACAAAATAGCAACTGTTACATATTTTGCAACATAGACTAATTCAAGTGAAGTATTTTATGAGGTGAGCACTTCAAGTTATTAAGTACCTTTTTCCAAAACTCTAAGTGTCAACTTCCAATTAAGAATAATAAATCTCCTGAACAGGAAATAATTCAAAAGAAATACTGGTTTTATATTTTCCTACATTAAAAAAGTTAAATTCCACTGAAAGCATAAGATAACCGTACTATTGGAAATGTTCTACTGAGATACATGTATGTATACACACAGAGGTATTTTTTTGTGTGCATACACCCATAAATGCACATATATAGACATATATATGCATATATATATATGAGAACATGAACCAGAGTTGTCTTCTGACTGCAGATTCACTTGTGGAATCAGCTATCTGAACCACATATCATCCCAGTATAATTAAACAGTACACTTCCACTCTCATGTACCTCAAAATATGTGAAAACTGCTACTCTACTGTAAAGCAGGAAATGCCATACTCACTTCTGCATCTCTAGAGAAACACATTTATATTCCCTACAATTAAACTGAACAGGTTTACAACACAAAATCACACATGTATTCGTGTTTTGGATTATCAGTTGTCAGTGTAGCTTGGGAAAATAGGAGTTAAGAGCCTTCCCTAAATATCTTTAGCCCTCAAGTAAGAGAGGGTCACAGCAAAACAGAAGGAGCAGACTTTAGCAGTAAAAAATCTCAATGAAGTAGTTACTCTACTCCACATCTACTCTTGTAGAGCAGAGCTATCCTGATGTTAATTGGAAAGTAACATGAACTCTCTGGAAACAACCCTAACAGGAAGTAGCACAAACTGTCCAAATAGTCCGCTTAGATCAGGATACTGTCCCAGTTTTAGGAAAAGCAAAGGAACAGTTTTTATGGAATCAGTCTCTAGTGACACACACTACAGATAAAGAGTCAGTTTTGGTTCATAAAATCCGCCCCTGAAAACAGGCACCTTATGTCACACTTCATAGAAAAATTCGGAAAACAAGGGAAATCCCTAAAATGCTCTATTGCAAATTCAGTTAAAAGACTAGAAATAAAAGCAAGTAAAAGCAAATAAAAACAAAACCCAAGAAGCTTGATATGTACAATCTACTTTTACCTAGATCATTTGATGTAGTAACAGTGGTTCCACCAGGAGCAAAAGGGTCATTCTTCTTTGATATCTCTGTCTAAAATAAAAAATTCTTTGGAGGGAAATTTGTTTTTCAGCTTAAAAGATTCTTCAATCTAAGAATACAGTCACGATTTATTTTAGTTTAGAAGTTTTAAGATAACACATTCTGGAAATAGCTTTTATCAGCATCAGTAAACAAGTCTGTTAATAGAAACTCCTCCTCTCTGTTTTGACTAATATTTTGAAAGGATGGAAAAAAGGTACAATATGTGCAACATACTTGGTAATACCTAACGCAACAGTCAAGAATATCTACCACTCATTTTGGTCTCAGATTTCTACAGCCAGTGCCATCTTCATAAAGATATAAGATTTCAACACTCCAGAGATGCGTGGTAAAGCATTTAGGATGAATACATAACTTCAGTTCTGAAGTACAAATCTCAAGAATCCACTGCTAATCCCATACCACAGCTCTGAGCTCCCTTTTTTTTCCTTCCTTTGGACTGTAGTAAGACCAAGAATTGGTTACATTAGAACACCAAGACTTTGAAAAGGATCGTGTGCCGAGTATTACAGACTGTAGAAACCTAATTTTTTAGGCTGGAGGGGTAGGGTGTGGTGTGTAATATGACCTTGAGATCTGCACAATGTGCACACCATGGGGAAAGGCAGGACCACCCCTGTCAAGTGCAAGTGGTTTCTCACTCTTGGCTCCTGTGGGTGCACCTCAGGCACACTCTACAGCCACTTAACTTGCTTCTTAATCCACATGTATCTTTGAGTTTTATATATGCCCATGCATATTTTATGCACACACAAAGTTGGAAGTGAGGCATGAACAGAATCAGCACTGAAAAGGAAAGGAGATGGAAGAAGAATGGAGACAAACTTAATGACATGAAGAATTTCAGCTGCTTAAATTGTTTGTCTATCAGCTTTAAATATTACATATTCAACAAGTTCGAGTGTACACCAGAGAGGGCTTTATGCCCAACTCTATCTTATTAAAGGCTAAAGACTATTCAATAAATGCTCATTTATAATGTGAGCTAAAAGTTACACTGGAAGAGGTACATTCAGTAGGAATCTCCACCTTAAGAGAGAGCTTTAGAGATTCCTATTAAAAAAACAGCCAGAACACAACAAAACCTAAACATACACCTATAGAACAATTTGACTTTTCTGAATGGAAACCCCGTATATGACATCAGATTTCAGATAAAATACAGCACATACTTCTTGATCCTACAGTGTATGGAGGCAAAAATCAAGTGTCTCAACATAACTTGGTGAGACTGATCGGGGGTTTCTTTCCACTTGTTAAGTTCCACCAGCTAACAGAGTTGCTGGAAAGCTCTCCAAAAACAGAGCTTAAGTCATTATTGTCAAATGCTCTCTGCTGTAGAGCAATGAAGATCCACAATGAAATACTTCTTAAATGTTTTTATTTTTACTTCTATTTCATCTGTGACTATTTCTAGAAAACAGGACACAAAAAAGACAAGACAGATCCAGGGGATCAAAGGTAACCTTTATACAGTTTCTGAATATCAATTTTTAAAGCATGTCTGAATGTACAAAATAGGTTATTTTGTCCAAGTAACATATAGAAAGCAGTAAAAGGTGTGACACCAAACTTACTGTGGTATTATTACTGTTGTCTGCACTGCTAAATGGATCAGTGCCAGCAGTCAGAAAAGGGTCGGTGGAGGATTGTTTGAAGAAAGAGTCAGCTGCAAAAGGGTCTGAGCCTTTGAAGGGATCACCACCAAAGGGATCTAAAAAGTAAACACCTCCTTAATATTTCTGCTTGCTTTCCTTAGCTGATACCCTAAAAACTAAACAATATATCACTTTTTTTCATACTGCTACAAAGTGACACGTTTAAGACCAAGGAACTTTGAAGTATGAAATTTGCCTGTATAACTGGTATTCTGTGACTCAGATCAGAGAAGCTGACATTTTCTGCACCTCATGAAAACAGTAGTTCCAGAATCATCTCAGCATATAAGTTCTTTAACCAAGTCCCCTAAAAATGAAGCATTTTGCAGAACCTAATGTTTCTAAGAACCCTCCTGCCCTCCTCTCCTACATCCTCCAAACCCAATGGATGTTTCTTATTCGGCACTTGGTGCTCAACACTATTTTACTATTGCTTTCCCACTGGTTATTTGCACCAGGAACTCCATTCACAACCAAACAAACAATGCAACGACGTTGTCTGTACTGGCGGTCTAAATAGATATGTACAATCTAAACAGAGACTTTCCACCTTTTCAATACTTGATTCTAAAGGAAGCTGGTAAGTTAACAGCCTTTAAAAAGAGCACAGTCCTACTACTTTGTATATAAAACAGGCAGCAAGAGTTTAGTGCCTTCTGTTCACAACCTTCACATATTTAAATCCCAGCTAAGGAAATTCCAACTAAAGCAAATTTCACTGGCAATGGACTTCTCTGAAAAGTTTTAACACAAATGACCAGATGCTAATGGCATACATATCCTATCATGACTTTTTGTGGCATTTCCACCTACTCTTTTCCTCTGGAAGCGGTGACACTTCTCCCCACATACTAGCAAGACCCATTTAGAAAAACAAACATTACAAATTATAAAGTTATTTACCAATTTTTCCAAAAGGGTCATCTTTGAAGGGATCATCTGTTTGAAATTTAAAAAGAGCAGATATTAATTAAGCAGCTTATTACCGTCATGAACCATACACAAAAGCAGCCTTCTCCAAGCTGCATTTCCATTGGCTACTGTCCACAAACACCCACACTGTGCAGTATTGCCAGTGCAAGATCCAGGCCAACCACTGAGATGAGTCCCAGTTTTGTTTAATTGTCACAGACGCTGTGGATGGCAGCTCCTAAATGTTCACTTCATTATTATTGGATGCATGACCCCAACTCATTTCTACTTTCTCATGTACATCTGAGAGACAGATATCCTGTCTCTTTGCTGTAGGTATCTACCCCTGAACATATTGAGTGCCCAAAGCCCAAAAGTTTGGTTCTAAACAGAAATACTTTTCTCTTCTGAAAGAAAGGCCTTGTCATGTGCTGTAAGACCACTTCAACATAAACAAAAATCAAGCAGTATCTACACAGAAATATTTAAGCTGTTTTAAATTAGTTTAATTTATTAATTAAAAATATTAAATCTGCACTGACATTCTTTCAGAAGCCAAGTGATCTGAAACAAATTTAGCTTATTTTCCTTTCGAAGTAACACAAGATAAATTGATCAGACCATGTTGATCTGAAAGCGTGTAAAATCATATTAATGAGGCTGAAAACATCTGCTTCAGCAGTTAATTCAAATTAACTCCCCTTCTCCAACAGGCTCCACACAGGCAGATCATTTCTTCCATAAAAACTAAAAGCAGAGCAACATCATTCGTCAATGGCAAGTTCTTAAAATAAAGCCGAGCACTTCCACAAGACGAACAGATGGTGCAGTTCCACATTCCCTTGTTCTGAGAGCCAAACTCACCAGAAGTAGGCCACAGCCATTCATTGTGAACCACCCACACCCTCCCCACAGCACAGCCCGGCGAACCCTTCGCTGACCCTTTGTGGATTGGGGCTGCAAATTAGATTAGTGACACCACATGTATCACAAGTATGCCCACACCTTTACGGCCAAAATACCACCAGGGCAGGTGCAGGGAGGGGCTGGGGTAAGAGAAGTCCTCAGGAAGTGCAGTGAGGGAAAGGAGCAATTTTCACAGCTCATTAGGAAGTCCAGATCAAGGAAGGAGAAACACCCTGGAACTCTCATTTCTATCACTTGTATTTTTGTAATGCTATTGCCTCCACACTCCTGTCACTCACACATCTTCAGATTTATTCTATAAAGAGAAGTTTCAAGGTGAAGATTAGTCTGACGTGTTCACACAAGACCTGTTTCTGCAAATCTGCACTTAGAGAGAAATGTTTACTTACTGCCAACAAAAGGGTCAGACTGGAAGAACTCTAAGCTGGCTTCAGAAACTAGATCAGGCAATGGATGAGATTCAGCATCAAATGGATCTTCCTGGGCAATGCAGACAGAGAGAAACGTATTAAATTTTTAAGACTTGCAGGATGGAAAACACTTATGTCATCTCCTGTTACCATTCAGGGGTTACTTAAAGCTTAAAGCAAAGAGCCAGCTGGAATTCTATATAATTCATCAATGGAGATCCAAAACACTTTTCAACAACCTGCCAGCTACATGAGATGAAATGTTTTCAAGACATCACACTAAATAAAACCAGTGAGAAGTGACAATTATTTCTCTATTGTTTTATGACCATCATGCAAGCCTGAACAGCTTAAACAGGATTTTTTTTTTAACTTATTTTTCCCTCCCCCAAATCTGAACAAACTCACTTTTTTGGTAACAGTTGCAGCTGGGGTCTCTTTCTCTTCTACAACAGAGACTGCTGTTTCAGGACTGTTCCTTATCTGTACAAGGATAAAAGCAGTTCACCATAAATAAGTAAATACAAGACCGCACAATAAAATGCTAAGTTTTAAACAGAATCACAGAATATACTAAAGCATACTTCAACAGAGTCATACTTTTTATAGCACATACTTTAGTGTTCCATAAACCCTGTAAAAGTTTTAAAAAAATAAATCAGTCATGAATCTACTGAGACATACGGAGGAACACTTAAAGCAAGACAGTTTTAGATTTTCTGTACTTTTCCTTATTCCACTCTCGTTGCACCAAATGGAGACAGCTGCTCTCCTTTAATGTTAATTCTGCTATTCAATTGATGATATTTTGCTTTGGAAATAAATACTGAAAATATGTTATTGCCACTTTCCAGGCAAGCTAAAATTACCTCCTTTGCTGCTTATGAACTTTCAGATATGTGGAAACACAGTCCCTCAGAAAAACACCCTGAAATTTCAGTTGTGCAAGTGTTTAAAAACATAATCAATCTTGGTACATTCTTAACTTATTCCAGCTTCACAGCTGCAATGCATCGTGATCAAGCAGGCAAAACACTACTCACTGGAGACACACTGTTTGTTTGTTCCTCTTCTGCTATACTTTCCCTCTCAGCATTCTCATTAAGGTTTGCAGTTTCACTGCTGCTGTTGCTAAGACTAGAATGATCCACAGTTCCATTAACAAGTGTACTATGGGGCTGAGAGTGCCAACTAAATTGGTTATTTTCCAGTTCTTTCAGCTCAAGAAGCTTTGTTTGCACCTGTAAACAGAAATAAATGTATTTGCATCAGTACAGCAGCACATGGAAGCCAGTAAATTACCATCCCCTCTTAAATACAAGGTGGGGGATAGATGTCCAAAAATTTTATTTTCAAAAGCAAATATAATAAAAACCAGTTCTGTCAATCAAAAGGTGAAATGTGAAAGATAAGCAGGAATCTTATTTAGTAAAAGTGCAGTGTGATTGGAGGGCACACCTTTCACCAGGAAGAAGACTGTGTCACTGGCAACACCAAGACTTGTTGCTTTGTTGTTATTCAAACTCCTAAGAAAAGCTGCAAAGGTTTCAGGGTTTTTTTGTTTGTTTAATTTTGCTGGGGAGTATTGGTTGGGGGTTTTTTCCTTATTTTTGTTTTGGGTTGGGTTTTTTTTTTTGGTGTGTGTGTGGTTTGGGTTTTTTCCTAGACTATGTATTAGCAATTTCCTTTAATTCGAAATTGAAAAGGCTGCTTTATCACAATTCTCATCTTCCAAGAAGGAACATTAAAAATTCTTTATCATCTCCCACATGACTTTTGAAGTCTACAAAAGCAAAGTATATCTTCCTAAGCAGACACTTACATTCACGTTATTATTTCAGCAATATCCTTAATGCAGCGCCTTACACCAAACATTTACAACCAACCTGCTAGTTATGAAGGAATTACTGGATTTGGCGGGTTAGGAAAAGAATACTTAGTTCAGATATCTGGCTGCCTAAATCCCACTGAACTCTGCTAGGTCAGTCACTTAACAGAATTTCTGGGGTGTCAGCAAAGACACCATCAGGCGTCTTTTAAATTAACTGACCTCAGACCAGCTATTAGATAATCTTGACTAAAGCACCAAAGAACCTCCTGTTCCTTATTTGTGAGTCAAGAGCAATAAAATCAGGAGTACTGTTATAAAACCTATTTTAAAAAAGTCTGTAGTACAGTCAAGCATAACCACTTATCAGTCTCAAAACTGTTCATGGCAAGTACCTCTTGCCAACATAAAAACACTAAAATACTATAACCTTTTCTCTGCCTGTGATGAAATGATGAAAAAATCAGTTTGTTCACTTTTCAGTTTCTAAAACTAAACGCCACCTTTGAAAATTGTGAATGTTGTAAAATGGGTTAGCAAGTTACAGATGTGAATTGCGTGAAATGACTGACCCAAAAGTCAACCATTTCCAGGGTTCAAAGGCAGGCTTTGCCTCTTGTTTTCAACTTGGTATCAGTGTGAGAGGCTAATACATAACACAGCTGGCAACAGAGAAGGAGAACCATGAGGAAACAGGGTGCAAGCTCATGCATCACTGAAGTAATAACAAATCACTGATTACGTAGAGAAACTGAAAACATCCCAAGCGACAGCAGCCACTTCAAAGAATTTTATACCAACTTAACATCAATTAAAGAATAGTGAGAGCGTGCCCCAGGCTACGGCTAAAGACGAAAACTTAAATAACTACTGGACACAGAGAATTTAAATCTGTATTATCCATTTTTCATTCACTGCATTATGACAAATTACTCATGGAGTATAATAAATTAATCCCTTTTATTAATAAACTTGGAGAAAGACCTTTAAGTATCTTGAAGTGACTTAAGTCAGCCTCTAAAAATCCTAACTACTAGCACAGAACACATGTGAGAGTAGCTAAAGACATGAACAAACAGTGAAGAAAAAAGGAAACAACGCCTTCCCCTTAAGACAAACCACACTAAAGGTTGCCAGCTCAAAAATAATTTTGGGGGGGTGGGTCTTTCACACTGCCTTACTGAATTGATTTCCTGTTGTGAATCCTGCAGATGTTGCTGAAGAGGTCCCAGCTGTGCTTTCCCAGACTCTATGCAATGCTCAAGCTCTGCAGTTTCTTGCTGCAGGCGACTCAGCTCCTCTTGGGCTTTGGTCAGTTCATCTTCATACGCTGAAATCTTTGATTCCTGGCTTGTTATTTCAGCCTTCAGCATGGCAATCTAAAGCATGAACAGCATTTCAAGTAAAAACAAACCAACGAAAAACCCACACCCAAAAACCCAAACAACACATCCAAACACTATTATTTATGACCAGAAAAAGTAAAAATCTCATAGCTATGACAGAGATTACAGACCATAGCCGAATGAACGGTTAATTCTCTATTGGTCTCAACTAGAACAGAGTACTTCTGCTGTTCTTCTAATCAACACAGGTATTTCTAATACTGAAAAGATAATTTCAGATTTTGAAGAAATACAATAGCTTTATGTTAGAAAAATATTACATAAGATATTTTTTAACCACTAAGAAATTAGTCCCAGTAATTAGTGCTCGTAACTACATTTATATTGTATTATAATTCTGCTAACTGTTTGCTCTAAACCTTACTTGTGTGCAAGTACATCTCAATATGTTTGTTGACATGCTGATACTAAATTAGGAACACTGAAGTGACTGATGTACTTCCTATGTTCTGTCTCAGACACTCAGGCTATTTATTCATTAAAACTTTTTCTCCTGCCCCAACAACTGTAACTCTGCAAGGCTGAGTTCTTCAAAACAAGGCATTTAGTCTTCCAAGGGCCTTGGCCACCAGACCTTACCAAATGGGCCTCCTCTGCACACTTCTGCCTGATGTCATTAAGTTGGTCTTCCAGCTTGGCCTTCTGCTCATCAAGATCATTAAGGGTTTCCTGTGCTTCCTGTTTCTGAGCTTGCAGTTTTTGCAGATTACTGCTCTCCCGCTTTACTTCATCCTGGAGATCCTGAAATAAAACACATAAGCTTTACATTTGTTCCCTCTCTCCCCCTAACCACTAAACTCCGCAGCACAAACCGCAGTGCTAACCCAGATTTCAAAGTATCAACAAATTATCTTCCAGAAGCCAGCACGAATACCAGACAGGCAAATATTCTCAGATTCTAATTCACTGACATAAAAATAACCAGGTTGTTTGCATTTGCTTTTCTTCAGTAAAACAAATCTCACTGAAGTATTGAGATCGTGTATCAACACACAGATTAACTGTTTTCCTCACAGAGAAACCAGGGTTTCATTTTGAATTTCGAAGTTGTCTTTATTCAGGCTGCTAACACTGTCCTGTGTTTTAGCACTATGTGTTACTGAGTTTCTTTATTAAGAACATGGACCTGGTGGAGTGAGTCGAGAGAAGTCTATGAAGATGGACAGAGGGCTGGAGCACCTCTACTGTCAAGACAGGCTGAAAAATCTGGGGTTGTTCACCCCGGAGAAATGAAGGCTCCAGGGAAACCTTAAAGCCCCTTCCAGGAACTAAAAAGGGCTTATAGGAAAGTTGGAAAGGGACTTTTTGCCAGGGCATGGAGTTACAGGACATGGGGGAATGGCTTCACACTGACAGAGGGCAGGTTTAGATGAGGTATTAGTAAGAAATCCTTCTTTGTGAGGTGGTGAATCCCCGGCACAGGTTGCCCAGAGAAGCTGTGAGTGCCCCATCCCTGGAAGTGTCCAAGGCCAGGCTGGACAGGGCTTGGAGCAACCTGGTCTAGTGGAAAGTGTCCCTGCTGGTGGCAAGGGGTTGGAACAGAATGATCTTTAACCAAAATCTTCAACCAAAACCATTCTGTGATAATAAGAATTCCTTATGCTGCTCCTTCTCCCTTCAAAAACATATAGGTAAAAATAGGAAATGGTTTTTGGAGCACAGTGAAAGACCATTAACACAAATGCACTGCCTTCTAGGGCATTCCTGCCCCTAATTTTGCAAAGACCAGCCAAAAACTTATTTTCTATGTACCAGTACGGGTAAAAAAATACACATTTCATACACAACAATATGGAATCTTTTGATTTATGAAACAACAGCAAGTGTGTGTCTTGTGTTCTAAGTACATTAAGTAGCATCATAAAATAATGAGTTAATTTCTGAGCAACGGGAATGGTTATACTTCACCAAGCTGCAGAGATAACACTGAAAAACATGTCAGGAAAAGAAATTAGGAAGAAGAAAGAATTGCCAAAGTCAAGAGAAAGAGATAAAACAGGGAGATCAAAAAGGATTAATACAAAAAAGGTATTAGATGAAAAGAGAAGATTGCAGCCTTTCTTGAGAAAATATGGCAATTGAAAGAAGAATCATCAACAACAGTAAAATATTAACACAGATTAAAAAAAAAAAATTAAGGAGGCTAAGAAAACAAGCAGACGTGAAATTCTGGTTAGATGCCACATTTGTCTGCTGCTCTAAGCTACAATCCTGCCCTCCTTTTCTAAGGGTGTTTTGTTTGGGTTCTTTTTGGTGAGGGAGACAGTTTATCCATGTGTTGTGTGCTAACACATCCACATAACGAGGACAAAAAGCTAGTTAGAAATAGAAAGGCATATGGTGCAGCAGTCAGATGCTGGGGAATTAGGTAACCTCAAGACAACTGGAAGACTACCCAAAGATACATCACAGATGCTTTTACGTAAAAAAATCAACCCCAAAACCAAGCCAAAAAACCTCCAAAAAACCAAAAAAACAAAATCAAACCAAAACACAAAAAGCCCCCCACAAAACCTCCCAGCAAATAAAATTTGAATTTCAGTAAAGAGTATGTCAGTATACAGCAGTCAGACTAGGAGAAATATTGGTTATTTCTAATCCATGAGATAAAAACCAGAGCACACACAAAAAGCTCTCAGAGCAGCTACTGACTTGGATAATTGGGACACTCTTGATCCATTCATTTTTTACATGGCTTTGAAAAGCAAGGATCAGCTGACACTTAACACAAGCAGTGGAAGAAAAAAGTAACAGCTTAAAGAGACTTCAGCCTCCTTTTTCTGAAAGGAAGCAAGAATTCACATCCACATAAGCTAAATATAGATCGCCTCCACTTTTGTCTGTCCTAAGCACAGCAGTAGAGAAGCAGTGAAGAGACCTAACCAAGCCCAATGGCTCCCAGAAGAGAAATGAAGGAAAAAACCCAACCAAACCCAAAACCTAATGCACAAATGGACCTAACCACTCCAAATTTACAGGTTGGAGTAGATACCATATGCAAAACTGGCTAAAATACTCTAAGATACCTCTTCATGAAGTAAACCAGGCACCAATTAAGCTTCAGTTTCAAAGAACACCCTCATCACAGAAGCAGCATCTTAATGTTCAAGCACTGAGTGAGATTCTATATGAAAACCACTAAGATATTTGAGGTGTTCCAAACTGGCATTCTGATGGTAATAGAAAGCCTTGTACTAGATTTATGATCATTTTAACTTTTTATGCCAATATAGTGTAGGATAAGGAAAGTTTAGGAATTTATATTTCTGTGGACAATGGATTTAATAGTTTGCCAGCCAGTACTTCCCAGAATAATTCATGTGCTAAGAAATGTTAAGCCTGAAAAAGACAGAAAAGTTAAACTTCACCAACTTCCTAATGGCATTGGTGGGCTGCAATAAAGAAAAGAGAAAATCCAATGCTGACAGAGATACTCAGAGCATGTAACTTTGAAGAGTTGGTATTTTAATAAGCACATTAATCCCCATCAATATGCTATGTTTTCCTTACAATTCTTTCTGTCTTTGCTTTTTAGCACCTATTTACATAGTGTAGGAATTATTTTATAGAAGAAAAAACTGTCATTCTTTCCGTCCTCCTGTACAAATCAGTTTGATTGATCACTGACCATGGCTGTACTTGATACTACAGTTTGCATCCATGGAAGGAATTCTGGTATCAGAAACCCTGAAGTATGATGCCACAAAACTAGCTTGCAGCAAGGTGGCATGTTAGAGCAAATTGGTTTTGTACACCATATTTAGAAATGTCCCCATTAGAATAAAACCAGAAGAAAAAAACATGAGGCAAAGATACCCTTAGTCTGTCACATTATTCTCTGAAGTTCTAGAAAGTTTGTTGAAACATGGGCGTCCTCCAACAGTCAGGAATAAGAAAAGGTAAAGGGCCACCAGCTTAAATAAACGCTGCAGCCATTTCCTGTTTGATCCTGGAAGTTTCTTATTTTTCTGACAAGCCAATAATAGATTGTTCCTTTTCTGCAGACTGACAGAACTCTGCAACTATATTTAACAAATAGCTTGTGTGACCACTAACAGGTTAAAGACCTGAGACAGCTGCTTCCAACATCACTGCTCAGAATACAGACGTTCAGGGGATTCTGTGATGCTGCTGCCTATCAAACACACGCAGATGACACTGTAACATTCAAGGCAAGGTTTTTATCAAGCTTTACAAACCTTTCGTGTGTGCAAAGGCACCAGAGAACTCAACCCTCACATGGGCACACGCAGATTCCCAAAGACACCAACAAAATAATCTTGTGTGCAAAGCCAGGAATACCCCTGAGAATTCTGTGAGCAGTGCGAAAGGGAATCTGCAGGGTGGGGAGGGGAATGACCGTGGAGCACAGGCATGGGCAACTTCCACACGCATTCCTGCAGCTGCTGGAGCTGCTGCCAGCCTGACCAGCAGACCAGCATCTGATTATCTCCTCAAAGGTCACACTATTAATTAACATCCAGGCTCCAAGGATATTAAATAGCCAAGCACAAAATTCACAACTCTTCTAACATATTAGCTCCTTTTCAGATCAACCGAAATTGAAATGCAGAAATCTTGCACTATTTGGTCTTAAATAAAGATTGTGGAAAATAAGAGATTCTTGAAATAAATTTAGAAATAAATATAAGTGGTCAGATATCACACTGAAGATTTTTTCTTAAAGCAGCAACTTAAAATCTAATTGAAATATTGCTTTGTAATATTTAATTCAGAGCTTGGCTAGTCTGTCAGCACCCTAAACACTGATGCTGACTGCATAATTTTTAACACCTGCAAAACGCTTGTAAATTTAAATATTCTGATATTCTAGAAATTCAGTATCTCCTTTCAAACAAAAATCAACAGTTTCTTTTTAAAATTCACTTATATTAGGCAAAATTAACTTGAGGCAACATTTTCCCCAAGCTGGCAATTACTGCGCCTCTTAAGAAGCAGCCCTATACACAAGCCCTTTTAATTCAGCCACTTAAGTTTATTAATTAATTTACAGTGCTACAGTGTCCTCTTTAGTTTTAATTACACAGTAGACAGATTTGTTTAAAGAAAAAAAAGAAAGAAAGAAAAATCTATTATTTTGTAATATTTTTCATTTAAAACTCCATGCAGGCTACATATCCTATAGGAGCTTGCACATCTATATAAATACACACACCTACACCAACCCAAAATTGTATAGAAAATACACTGCAAAGTACATTCTTTTTCTTAGTCACCAATTTTTTTTTCCATTTTACTGGGTAAGTGACATGATCTAAAGACTCGGTAATCCCACCGTCATTAAAACAGCACATGGTGCAGTATCAGGTGTCTGAACAATAATTTGGTGTTTTATTTACCTGGACCTCACTTGTCCTCTGCTTGATGGCATCTTCTTTCTCCTTCAGGTCTTGCTCTACATTATTCTTTTCCCTGGAAGACCAGCAAACAATGCAAGAATACTTAAGAACATCAGCTACAGCAGGTACAGTTATCCAGCCCCCTAAGCCTGTATCTCTCTTTAAATACATAGTGAAACATTAAACACAAAAGATGTAAGGGATTTCTGCTTCCCAAATTATTTACAAGACAGAAGCCCACATAAGTGTTCTGCATAAACCCCCCTGTCTTTCCACCAACTGCACTCCAGTGATAAGAATGGCTCAAAAATGGAAGGGGGCGGGAGGGAGAAATCAATGAAATACTGTCTCCAGTGATCTCACTGTTGCTATGGAGCACTTGTCTAATGAAAACTGCTAGGAAAAGTGGGAGGGATTGCATCAGATTCCATCTATTAACCCCTGCAAACACAGCGATGCCTGTGCTCCCAGCAGCCAGGGAACACTTCCACAGGCCACTTGAGCCCATCAACACCCTTTGCCTGTCAGATTTTGGATACATCTGTTGGGAAGCTCAGGCAGGAGCTGGAAGGTTGGCTTGGCTTGCTGAAATCAAGATCTGCTCAGACACTCCACAAGGAGTGATTTGCTGTGTCATATCAAGCCTGCCTCTACAGATATTTATTCAACTTTAAGTGACTGCTGATGACAGGGGAATTATCATCAATAAATTCTCATCAGTCAGACATAACAAGAGCTTTAAGAAAGGGAAAATACTCATACAACTCAGAAGTGTTCCTGTTATAAAAATAATCATGAGTGTTTCTCTCTAGACAGCATATGGAATCTTTTCTCCTTTCACAGATGCAGAAAAACATTAAGTGTCACAGTTTTTACACAATCTGCTGTAGATATTTACATTCATAATGATTCTGTTAATAAACCAACACACACATTAAAAGTTAGAATTCGAATGATAAACCTAACATTTCTAAATGAAAAGCTATCAGATTATATTACTGGAACATATTGAAAATAAGAAACTTCATATTTTAATAGCAGCAGATTGTTAATCAATCTAAAACTGTTTATTTTATTGTTTACTCTTATTTAATATAAAAGAAAGCATTTCTGTATCCACAGTAAAGAAGGTCTACTCTAAGTTCTCTTTACTCAAGCTGAGAAAGTTTTGTTTGCTGCTAAACCACACACAATGGAAAATAAAAAGAATCCAGATGTTAAATGAACATTTGCTCTGACAAATAATTACTATAGATTATATTCTGCTATTATTTCTCTCATTATCTGATTAAAGAGCAACTTCCTGATTATGCCCAAAGGGAAAGTTTAAATGGAAGGAAAAGGAAAAATGTGGAAAGAGGAACTTTGAAGAACAAGTCTATTTATTCTGTTAAACGTGATCCTTCAAGTTTCATAAAATTCCTCATTCTCCATTCATCAAATACTGGAAATTCTAAAAAAATCTTTACCTTTTCAATCACCGCTATAGCACACTCCTCTAGGCCAATAAACATCTGTAGCATAGCTGTACTTAGATATTTAAAGCATTGCAACACAGGGTTGAAACAAGGTCTGTTGCTTTGGCATCCATAACTTTCCATGAACAAAGGTCTCAATAAAGCATTTTTACAGATCTATGTACAAATCAGGCTGAAAAACACCTTCAAGCCCTCCAACACCCATCAAACACAGTAAACACTAAACATATTCTTCCTGATTGACAACAAAAGAGAATAGGAAAACAAATGCTTGTTATTTTCCCTTCTCGGGTGGGAAAACTGAGCAAGAAATAGAACTGTAAGCAGGTATGTATGGTTAATATACAGCCTCTCCACATTACTGTCACTGATGTGCCCAAGAGACTGTCAGAGATGCAGATCACTTCCTTTGTAATTCAACACAAGCCAGGTACCTAAATGCTTGCAATCCGGACTAAGCCAACAGGATACAACACCCACCCACTGGCACTTCCCTGAGCCAAATCAGAGCACAAACAATGAATTAGAAAGAAACAAGTGAAAGAAGTATTGTCAGGCAGAACAAGAAAAGCTTAGGCAGCAGACTCAGGCAAAGGAAAACAAGATGAGTGTATATAGTCTGCACATAACACGTCCCCTCCTCCCCCCAGAAATGCCTCTTTGTTTCAAAGAAAAGACAACACAGACCTACTTAATTCACTAATTCTTCTGAATGCCTCCATTTCTTTTACAAACTATCTGGTAAGCCCCTGTAGGAATGCTCAGCAACTGAAAGAACCAAAAACAAGTAACAAAATTGATTTATTGGATATGACAGATTTCCTGGATCATAAAGTCCCTTACTACATCTAAAAAAACAACCCAAAAAGAACTGCGGTCTTGCCAACAAAGGACACTTGTAACCAATTCAAGTCAATTTTTTAAAGCATTACCATTTCCCTATGCATTTTAATAGTAGTCAGGTGGGGAGAACCTCATATCAAATAAACTAAAAGCAATGACTAATAGGCAGTTTCTCCCAGGCAGATGCTTCACGATTTAGTAAATCCCTAAATTTAATACTAATTTGTGAATGGAGTAATTTATAAATGGGAGCCAGCACAATGCAAATTTCTGTCACAGCTGAGAACTGCAAAGTCGCCATGTCAGCAGAGGCGTTCAAGCCAAACATTCAACCCTGGCCAGGCTGAATCACCTTAGATACAAAGGCAAAAAACCCATAGTTCTTTTCCATAATAAGACAATGACTAATCACAGAGCTGGTAGCATTATCTACATACATAGCTGCCCAGTATTTACTATTTTCACATACATTTATAGTTTTGGGAATTCCTAACATAGTAATAGGACTAGAAACCATGTCACGAGTTTACTTTGTTTCTTCTAACATTTGTTGCTCCAAACCTCTTCAGCTGCAACAGCTGTTACTTCCAAACTAGAAGTTAGAAGAAATTATCTATACTACATTAAAATTCTTTGCTTTGCTACGGTGAAGTAGATCTCTGAAATTTGAAACAAAGGTTTGATGCAAATGTATGGCAGGGAGAGAATGTCCTGTTTTTCTGGGGAATGTTTTGCTCTTTCATTGCTATTGAGAGACCAGCTTACCAGTTTGTGGTCCTTTTAACCTGATTTCTAATTCAAGACAATTTAAATGTTGCTATCCAGCGTATGTGAAGGATGACTTCTCTGGTGAGATATCCCAAGTTAAGCTCAACGGCTTCACATGCTTAGAGAGCAATGCAGTATTGGTAAAGCTTGAAGAAATTCTGTGAATTTGTGGGGCGCAGCTAACTTTGAATTCAAGAAAGTATAACCAGGGTTTTTGGGGAAGAGAAAGGTTTTATGGCTCAGAAAAGAACATTAAGAGCATCTGGTCCAGCCTCCCACAACTCTGATCAAAAAAAACTTCAAATAGGTTTCTAAAAATATTGTGCAACTGAAACAGAATTTAGAGACAGCAGTGCTAACAGGCTCAAAATCATGCAGATTCCACAATGTCCTGAGGCAAATCATTCTTCCCACCAGAGGGGAACTTATAACTGTTCTGCATTTTATTCTTCAACTGATCCTCAAATTCTACCTTCCTGACACTGTATTTATCAAATTAAGATTAACAAAGCTATTGGCTGCTGGGCATCTTTCCCACACAAACTGCTGAGCCATAAAGACATCACCTCTCTATTCTTTGTACAGTCTCTCCAAAAGCTGGTTTCCACACACAGTCATTCTTTTGGCCATTTCCTCTCTTGCATTCTTTTTTTTTTTTTTTTGAAGTGCACTTCAAAAATAGATGCAATTTCTGTTACTGGGTCTCAGAAATGCAGCTCTCGGAGACTTCTCAATGGAATCACAGACTAGAATTCTTCCATATTGAGTCAACAGCTGAACAATCTATCTCGCTTAATAATGAACAAAAATAACTTCAGTTTAAATTACATTTTTTTATATGACAACTATCAAGTCTGAAGGTGTACTTCACCAGTTGTAGCAGAAATGTGGATTCACCAAGATGAAAAGTTTCCTACATTTACCACATTGTTAATTCCATTCTGTTGTGAACCTCTAAATCATATCAAAGTAAATTTCCCCCTTCTAAAAATAAACACATAATAATTGTTGCCCTTACCTTATCTTCAACAATCTAACATAATTTAATTTAAAATAATTATCAATGTATATTTACCACTGAAGAAATGGAAGCAATGACTTTTCAACGGCCATGGTTCCTTCACACCTCACAGTAAGAAAAGGAAACAAGACTTAAACAGCCTGGCTTGCAAGTTAGACTGCAAGCCCACCTACTGAAAACCAACTTCATCTAAAAATTCATGCCAGCCAACAATTCATTTCCCTCTAAGACACCAACAGTAAATATACACAGCTACAAATCATATTTCAGGTTAGTTAATGTGAGTGTCCAAAACTGGAATTAATACAACCTAAAGAACAGCAGAGGTAGAGCAGGGAGAAGTAAGGAGGCAGTGGGAGTAATAAGAAAGAATAAGCAAGTGAAGTGAAAAAATATTTATGCATTTAGGAAACAGACTGTGCTCTGACACACTGCCAAGTTAAATCATTCCCGCAAGTGACATGAATTAGAGAGGCAGATTCTATCATGACAAAGCACCCTCACTTAAAAAATAGGAGAATTTACTGCTCTTAATAGAATTTTCAGTAGATTTATGATAGTAACAAGAAAAACACTGAAGAAAAATATTTGCTGTCTCAAGAGCATGACAAAGACTATAGAAAATATATGAATTTGATTTTCTTAGTCACTTGAAGTCATCTTAACTACCTTAGAAATAATTAATGGAACCCAAGGGTCTGCAGACATCAAAACAATTTTTCTCAATCCAGCTGTTTCTTTTACTACACAGAAGAGAAGCATCCCCATCTTTACCACCATCAAACCCTAGCAGAGGTCCTTGCACAGTCACCGTCCCATTCCCTATCCTGCAAAATTACTGATCTTTTCCATCTCACTTCCTTACTGCCATCAGAAACAAGTCCTTAGAATTCCCTCTACAAATAAAAGACAACTAACACCCATCTATATATGGTTCCAGCATTCTAAAGATGTGCTCCGTTCATGTCTGCCAATGAAGACGAACAATGGAGAACATTTCCATCTCAGGGTGCTGAGATACACAGCTCTCTGAAGCACACCCTGAAGGCACACGGGACAGACCCTTCACAGTCTCGCTGTCATGTGAGTGCACTCATGTGAGTGAACAGAGAGCAGAAGTGTCACACAGTACTACAGACATGCTCACCCTTTATTTAGCAAAGCAGACTATTACCACCTGCTTTTCTCTTATGCACTGAGTTAAAAAATTATTTTTTAAAAAACAGTAAATAGCACAACTGAATCTAAGGTAAATGTGGCTATCCCTCCTTTACCTACCTCTGCAGGTCCACAATTTCATTGTTTAATGTATCAAGTTCTTTAATTGCAGAAAAATCAGCTACAGAGTTCAGTCCTTGAGTACTCTGAAAGATAAAAAATAAAAACTGTTAGTCTAGAGCTAATGCTGTCCAACTACCACATTCACTTTTACTTCTTGTGGCAACATGAGCTATCCTCTTGTAACAACTGCTGGCAGTGCTGTATTTCAAACCTTCAATCTTAGAAACCCCAAAACATTACAGATGCTGTATCAGCAGAACACAACATACAGACAAGTACGGAGAGAGTTCAATTCACAGAGAGTTTGTCTCCTGCAAATCCTTGAAGACACCTTCCACGAAAGCACAGGACTACTGGATCATACAAAAAACCAGAATCTTGTTCTAAAATGAGATTTATCTTACAGCTAATGTTTAGTTGGTTTCCTAGCATTCACTTGAGAGAAATTTGCTTACTACTTTTATATTTCTTCACCTGGGTGATTCTCATGTTGCAGAGTACAGACACTGATTTGCTTTAAGGGATACTGAGCTCGTTTAATACAAACCTCCAGAGTACTCAATGAAACTTTGATAATACAAAGTCACAGGGTAACTAACACCCATGAGTTCCCATTTACTTAATGTCTTTATAAGACAATCACTGTAATACAAATTATTTGTTTCAAAAAAAAGTACACATAAATGGGTAGAGAACAAATGCTGAAGATAGAAATTAGCAAATGCTGTAATTATTCTTCTGTGCCTTGTCACAACATGAACATGCTTAGACAGCAACAGCCACTGTAGCTACCTCCCATAAATACATCAGGTTCCTTCAAATCTTGAATAAAGTCATCCAGGAAAAACACAACACTCACAGGACAAGTATATACATATAATTACAAAAGACAAGTGATACCCCCAAAATAACACAAAGGTTTTTAAATGCTGAAGTTTCTCTACAGATAAATCAAGATGCTATTAACTATGTGCTTACTGAAACTGAGACTCTGGAAAAGAAAAAAAAAACCAAGAGCAATGAAGACCTAAACTGTGAGCACACTGTGGCTGAGAATATTATTCAGCAGAGCTACAGAGTATTCATGCATATTTTACTAGCATGAATGGTACGAACTGGGAATAAAAAAAACAAACCAACCATACAGCTATTCTTAAACTGGTTAGTGTACAGCTTCTCAAATGGGCAAACTGGCAATGATGTTTAATTCTGTTCTACAGGAATTACACAGGAGTTTTGCAGAGTTGAATGGGAGTTTTTACTTCTCCTAGGACAGGGATAGAAGGAAGACACGGAACTATTAGCTGCAAGTAAAATTTCTTTCAGGCCTCCTTCTTCCACCAGTTAAAGAAATTCTGCACACTAACATCAAATTTGAGCAAAACCTGGTTCAATCTTATTTTCAATTGTTCAGGAGAACTGGTGTGGGGGAGAAACATAAAAGCCAGCATTTTTTAGCTTCAATATACATGTTAACAAGGACAGAAGTTAGAACCATAGGCTGCCATTTACTACACTTGAACTTGCACACAAACAGCGCTTGAAGTTTTAAACTCAAAGTCATAATAAAAGGAAATTCGCATCAAAATTCTTCAAGAGGACCTTACATAAAAGTTGAATTTTTGTGGCTTGTAGTGCAAGTGGTGGCAACAAACAGCTCTAGGTAAAGAAACACAGCAACAAGTTTTAAACCACGATGGAATACCATTTTACTTACTGATAGTTCTGCTACCACCTTTATATTGATCAATTCAGAAGATGAACCCTAAGTTGGTTTTTGGGGTTTTTTTTTTACCATGTAAGCCACACTACATCAAGAAAACTAGTAAAAAGTCTATCTCTGCCTATTGCTCTTACCCTCTGAGTTCAAATCTTGAGCAATAACCTTGGACAAAGAAGTTCTTTCATATCAACATGACAACACCTCTTTTGAAAAAGCTCAAAATGAGCTGAAGGTTTGGCTCAATTTAGTAAAATAAATTCTTGTTAAGGATTTTCAGAGCTAATTGAAAGCTAACTTACCTTCTTACACAATAGTCTTAGTCATCATTTAAGTTAGTAATGAAACAACCACATTGATATCTTTGAGAGTTTTATAAAATCAACTTACACCCACGGAACAGCAGTAAGCAACACTGATCTCATGTGTTCTAATCACTAAATTTTCTGCAATATCTTGAGTAAAACCATGGGTATTAATCCTAATGACAACTGCCAAATGCCACATTGGGCTACTACTCTGTCACCACTTCTCCAGCAATTTCACCAGAAGACACAGCGTTTTCTCTTTTCAGTTTAAGCAGCACACTCTGCCAACAGGAACAGCCACAGAGGTCTGGGCTCCAGTGAGAACCTCGGTGTTGTTCCAGAGGAACAATCCTGGAAATCGGCAGAACTTGAGATCGCAACACCCTTGAGTGAAGAGCTGAGCTAATTCAGTGACTATGTGAGAGTCTTAGAAGGATGTTCATTATTAAACCAACAGACAGTAAATATTAGAAAAGCAAAGGTTCTCTAACCTTGAGAAAGCAGAGTTAACAAACTGACAGAATAATAAGGATGAAAAGCAGAGTGGTGCAGAATGGAAAAAACAGTCCAAACTAGAAAAGAGACATAGAAAGGAAAGCAAACATACAAAAAAGATTAGTAGAGTTGCAAATAAAGCAATTACTTTTTAAAAACAGAATGTAAAAACGAATTAGATACCAATTATAGAAACTCAAAAATGTAGTGCCAAATTTTGAGTTTCATTTTTTAAGGAGTGAATTTTTCATTCTGTTTAAGAAAGTTGTAGAATTAGGTAAATGTATTGCACAACCAAGAAAAGGTAACTCACATCAGCCTTCATGATGGGGAAAACACAAAGAATTTGTGATGACCTCTACAATTCTGATAACTACTAATTGAATAGCTGAGGTACAGTTTACTGCTGGATTAAGATGATTGGCAACCAACAGACTATGGAGATATCTAAACTATCTGTGAGGTATAAAATGGAGGACCATTTACTTTTAAAACTATAAACATACAATTCTAAACTTTTAGTTCACATTGTTTCCAAACAAAAAGGTAACTCGACACATTAGGAGAAAAGCACTGGACTTGTGCATGTCATTTCAGATGAAAACTAAAATTTCTTTAAAATGGCAACAGAAGGATTATTCTTTCAAAAGTGAAAATAATGCTTTCCCAACATAAGATCTCTCCGCTTGGTTGGCAGGTGTAATAAATGACAGCTTAATTCTGAAATATGGATGGAAGATTTTTGTCAATTCTTTGCACCTATAACTCGTTTTCCTCCTGATATTATGATAAATTTAAGTTATGCCAGCACTTGAGGTTGCTTCTAGCATAGCCTTTGAAATTAACATTATTTGTCTGAGATTTATACCAAAAATGCCAAACCCATCCTTACCTTCTGTAAACTGACACCCCTGTCAGAAGGTGGAATCATCTCTGGAGTCAGAGCCTGAGGTGGATCAATGCCCTTGGTTAACTTCTGATTAATTAAATAGAAAGCCAAAGCAAACTGTTCCTTTGAAAGCTTTCCACAGTCCTTGGTGTCACAGAGAGCCCTGTACAGAGATGCACATGAAATAAAAAAAATCCTCATTTCTCCAAGGATAGGCCTATTCAGTGTACTTGCTGTCATTTACAAATGTGAAAATTGCTAGGGTGTATCTCCTCTTCTAAAACAAAACAATATAGACATAAAGCACAGCACTAAATAGGAAACATCACTCAAACAATAGGAAACAACACACTAATCACTTCCACTTTGCTTGTTGAGGCCCACAGCTCTGCTCTGGTGAAAGGCACAATCAGGGCTGTAGGTCACTAGCAACACCTGAGTATCTAAGGCCTTCCTAGATTAAAGAGCTTTTCAAAGCCAACACAAGTTTAATTAAATTTTCCTAATTTTTCTAAATTAGCGGTTGTGTTAACCATAATCTGGGAAAAAAAAAAAATTCCTATCAGAGTGCCCTGTAATAGCTCACAGTGGGAAAAGAATTTAAAAAGTGAGTGTAATGAATGCATTGCTGTAATGAATGCATAGCTGTAAGGGAAGACAAATTATAGAATGAGATGGGACATAAATCTTACATGCTAATAATTTTATAGAATCAATCTCCTTTACCAGTATATGGATAGGATCAGTGATAAGATACCTGTGATGATGTGATGTCTTAAACACAGGGATATCTGAAGAGCAGTATTTGCAAAATTCTGTGTACAGGATAAATCTGTTTTCCATCCATTTCTGTCCCAAAGCAGAAGCAAGTTACCACTGATTCTACAAATGCCATGCTATTATATACAAAACCTCACTTTTAGAAATGTCAGCACAGCAAGAAGTGAGAACGATGCCATCATCTACACAGCTGTCACAGGAAAAAAAACCCTACCAGATATGTGCAAGGAGAGCAGAAGGCAGTCCTGTCTTCAGGAAAAGTTCTCTGGCTTCCACACCTGACACAAATCCATCCATGTCCTTGTCAGTTTTCACAAAGATCTCATCGTACTTAATTTTGTCTGCAGGCGATACAACCCACTGAAGGGGGGTGAGGATGGAAGGAAAAAAACAAAACCACAATAGTCAGATACAGGCAAGTTCTGTTTCCAGTTCAGAGTTACATAATTCAGGGACTGCAGCACAGATTTTTAAAAAGGGATACAGGTGCCTAGTTCGTGAACCAGTTTTATCCCCCAAAATAGACACGCAGAGATCCTCAAGCAACTCCAAAAGCAAAAACAAAGCATTTCCTCAGTGACGCACCAAGGCTGCTTGGTGCTGCTCTGCCTCTTTGCCCATGCAACAAAGGCATTCCTTGGAGGCTGCATCTCCTCCCTCACCACTGTGCTCAGTCACAGTCCTGCTGACTGTCTGGCTCTATCAATTTTATTCCCTTTTAAACAGCTGGGAAGCTTTAGCTGGAGAGATTGGAGGGATTGCTAACTATTAACAACCTGCTCAAGCTGGCACATTCTAAATTGTAGAGTTTGCATCTGAACAAGGTAAAGATGGGAATTAGAAACACTTCTGTTACTTGAGCAATTTTTCACAACACTCAGCTAATGCAAAGATATTTGGGTTTTTTTGAGTGAAAATGGCTTCAAGTGCATGTATGGATGCTAATTAATTTCACTGCACATGGACAATTAACAGATGACTCCCAAATGGTGCTGTATACAAAACACTGTATACAAACTCACTCCAAATGGCACTGTTTTGTAATACATACAGCAAGACTTACCCTCAGGCAAGGAAATTTCCAGATTAAAACCTTGGCAACTCCAAAATTAAGATGCTCGCTTCTTACTGATTACTCAAATAAGGGTACCCAAATGTTCAAGCTACATCTGATGCATTAAGTGCCACAGTTCTCACCTTAAATACCATTATCAACTTTTTTTCTTAATTTGAATAGAACAAGTTATTATCTACTTGGAAAGACATT
Organism: Dasyornis broadbenti; assembly: GCA_013397935.1. Classification (NCBI taxonomy): domain Eukaryota; kingdom Metazoa; phylum Chordata; class Aves; order Passeriformes; family Dasyornithidae; genus Dasyornis; species Dasyornis broadbenti. The sequence continues at coordinate 4,646,387 of VZRN01001083.1, read as the reverse complement.
TCCCAAATTCTGGACTTTAAAATGATGAGGAGTAAATAAGATGCCTGGAGAGGGTAAGAGGCATTAAATTTCTTAATAATTGCATTCAGAACAAAAATCAAATCTCCTGTGTCTAGGTGGATATGCTGGACCTTTTGTTTACTTCTCCCATTGCTTGCATTTATCTCTTTCATTTTCATTGATGTCTTCGCCAAATTGCACACATGCACTCACTTACATGACTGCCACAATTTGTTTTAAGAACTTGTCCGTATTCAAATCAGTCTTCAGCAAGAAGACTTATGCTTGGCAGATGTGTACCTGGACTACTATTTTTTTTTTGAGCTTGATGCCTTGAAATAATTTATTTTTAAAATATCTTCCAAATCTGTACTAAATAATATTCTTTTATCCAACTGTTTACATCTGAAGACATCTAGAAAAAGTAAAACGGCAAATTTTACACCTCTCCATCTGGTCCTCCCATCAACCTCCTAAAATTCATCAACCAAGGCAAGAAGCAAACAAAAAACCTGTATCAAGACTCTTCATACAGGCAGACTCCGAAGCACAGCATTAAGAGCCAAAATCTTCTAATCCCCAGTAACTCCAGAAGTGTACCTGTGTTAACGGTGTTTTGGCAGCTAAAATGCCTACAGGTGGCAAGGACTGATGAGACTCTTTGGTGGAGGTTGAAGATGGAATTAATGGCATTGCTCCTGGAACACTAAGAGGTTTTCTCTTGGATGGTGGCACCAAAGCTGCAGGCAAGGACATTGGCACTGGTTCTTTCTCCAAAGCACAGTATACCAAAAACATGGCCTGAACAAGAAAAAAAAAGGTGTGTGGATGTAAATGTATTAGAAATATATATACATATGTATAGGGACAGACCAAAGAATTAGGTAACGAATAACTTTGTAGCATTTTTTCCTTGTGTTTCCCCTTTAGAAGCCCCTGAACTGATGCAGCTCATGTGTTCTTAATTACTACTTTCTTTTGAGGTTCAGTGCTTAGCAAGAGAAGTTCAGTATCTTTTAGAACATTAAAGTAATTCTCCAAGCTTGTACCAGTATGGAATTTGATCTGAAAGAAGACTTCACACACTTTAATTTATCACCATTTTTCCAGGAATTGCTCCACTTAGCATCTATTTTTTTGTTGTGGCCATCTCTTATTTAACACTTTTCACATTATTTCATCAGTCCCGGCACTAATAGTGTTAAAATTCTAACTTACTACAACTTTCCTCAAGGATACCTTGAGGCATTCAAGTTCTATAAATACTGAAGGTTAAGGTAAAACTTAGTGAAAACACTCAGTGTCTCATGGGACAGCAGATCTCAGGTGTAAGTTTTTAATGGCTCATTTAACCCACAAGAAAAGTTACTGCTGTGTACTGAGAGACATTCAACAAACTGACAGAAACATTAAACAGCACTAAAACTTGATTAAGAACTCTGAATAAAGATGATAAATGAACCACACAGTCAGTAATTAATACACAGGGTGTCTACTTTAAACCCTGCCATCAGGCTTTCAAAATCCCAAGAGGCAGAAGATACTTACAACTGCAAACTCATCTCGATCCAACATTCCATCACGGTCAATATCACTCAATTCCCACACCTACCAATAAAAAGCAGAATACAAGGATCTTTGACTAAACTGCAGCAGTTTCCTACTTAAAACCTCATTAAAGACAAACATAAGAACAGCCTCCCTCCGCTATATCTCAAATTCTATTAACAGCATTAGTTTTTGGTGAGCAAGGTAAATTCACATAAGCCATGCAAAAGCAGAGAGGTTCATAAGTTGGAGACAGAGGCACCCCGCCCTGACCCAAGGGTTAAAGAGTACACGTAACTGATACCCTGCAGTAGAAGGTGATCTACGCAAAGAGCAAAAGAAATTTTATTTTTCAGTTTAATAGTTGCACTCCATAAGATCTCATTTAATACTTAGGCTCATTACCACAAATCTTCAATTTGAAAAATAGGTATTGCTGAGTGCAGCACAGGTATTATTTGTGAACTGACAGTTAAGAAGAAAGATCTCCTTACTCGTCCTAAGATATCCACTGGCAGTTTTGAGTTAAGGAGTACAGGTTTCACCTTATCCCCTGACAACAGTCCATTCACTGGATTCAGGCTGTCAAAAATAGCATCATACTTGACCTTGTCTTCCAGCTGCAGGGGCAGAAGAAAAATATTACTTCTGTAAACAGTCATATTCATGGCCTAAGAAGCAGTAGTTCTTTCAAAAGTGTTAACTTTTTATAATAAACACACGTTGCAGTTCCTGATGCTTATAAGAAAACATCAAAAAAGATATTATTTTTAAGTCAGCTAGAGACTCACCATAACCCTGTGAGATTTCTTCTTCAATTATTTTCATGGCTTCAGGTAACAAATCCTTTTTTTTTCCTTTATTTTAAATTTCTAAACATGAAGAGATTTCCCAAAGGTCAAGCATTCTTATTAAATTAGGTCTATTAACCCCATTACAGATTTGACAGGAATGGTAACTATCATACTTTATAAATATAGCATTAGATTGTTCTCAGAAAGAGAAATTTTCTTGCAAGCCAGGTAATAGTTCTATGTAACAGCTAATATTTAGTTTACCTTTACAGCCCATGGCAGATCACTTGATGCTGTTCCACTGAGTAGCAAAGGACTACTAGTATCAGTCTAAGGAAAAACAACAAAAAAACCCCACCAAACACATTAAAAGAGATGATTCTGACTTGGCAAAACCACCCCTTATTTGAGAAGATGCATCTCAAAGCCAGAACTGCATTTTAGTCATTCATACCAAAATTGAGAGCAAAAAATTCAAAATGTTTATTCCATTAAGGACAACAGTAATAGAACAAATATCACATATCTTCAAATTATACACAATTTTATATTCAAATCCCCACTAGAACATGTAGCAGCTTACTCCACATTGCTTGATCTTCCCCTGTTGTAGGGCCCCGTTGCCCTACAACGTCACCCTCTGAAGTGTTTGGTATTTATACCAAACCTTCCTAATTGTTCACTTAAAAGCAGTTCTTACTAAAATGCTCAATTAAAAAAGAAATCTTACAAATCTTGGTGGAGGAACAGGCAAGTTAAGACTATTCAGGGAAACATCCAATCCATTCTGTGCACATGCTACAAGTCGCAGAGCCACGAAAAATTCCTATAGGGAAAAAAATGACATTTTGAAGGGTTTATTACATGAAAATACAATTAAAAAAAAATAGTAAAATTTCAGAAGAATTAAGAGCTTTTCTAGTATTGCTGTATATATGAAAAGCCACACATGGCTTTAAAGGAAAGCAGCAGTCAGCAACTGCTGGATTTCCCCAGTGAGATGAAGTTTGCAATTAATTTTCAAAGAATTTAGTAACTTCCTGGCCAGTGTAGTCAGTTCTCAGCACTCAGTTCTTCTATGACAGCACAGTGAAAATCTGAAGCGTAATTATAGCTGTTTATCTTGGAGGAACTAAGCTGATCTCAAAGATGGTTGATGGAAGCAGAGCAAAACAGAAAAATGAACCAAAAGAAGCCAAAAAAAGTCCCAAAATTGTTTAGTAGACATTACAACCTCCTCCTCTTCCTACCATGGCAAGAAGCAGTTCCCTCTCTGTGGACTATTATTTAAGGAACTATATTTCAAATCAAACAGCAACACACACTTGAGCTTGTGGGAACACCACTGAGATGTAAAGTCTGTCCCCACACTGCTCATTGCCATATCTTGGGAAGAACAACTCCAAATAGAATGGACTAAAGTCAAGTCCACCAAAATTAAAGAAATAAGAATTTTGAAGATTTTGCAAGAATTTTAATTTCTGCATTGTTTTCTACAAGATTATGAGGAAAAAGTCACCTTTTTAGTAAATACACTACATTAAACCTTAAATTACTTCTCAGCAGATTGCACAGCTGCACACGAGCCCATTTTATGACCTGGAGAAAAGCTGATGAGGCAGCTGAATGCTGTTTAATTTATTGTAGCTTCCACTCAAATGGGAATTACATAGCTAATAAAAATTAGAAAAATCTGGGGGGAAAAGTCAGTTAGAAAAACTGCTTTCCTGAACCAGGAATCTTAACTTTCATCTTGTTTCGAGGCTGGCTAATGGTTAGTCATATACCACATAAATCATCATACCTGTTTGTTCAGGATACCTTTGCCATCAGTATCAGCTAGGTCCCAAATCTATAACATAAAAATAATAAAGTGTTCACAGCACTGAAAGGAAGCTGGCAAGTCCTCCCTTCATTTAACAATGGACTCCTGGAGGAAAGTTCACATCTTAACTTCCCGAAGTGCTTCCTTAGCTCTTATGTGTGATGACAAATTTAAATACTACTTCAATTTCCACCACAAGCTACATACATAGTAGAATGAGCAAGGATTCTGAAGTTGGAAACTACTGGATAGAACAACTGAAAACACATCAGGGAAGATCATGTATCCTGTAGTACTACTAAGTATTTTAATTTGAACAGGATACTAAATGAAGCAAGAAGACAGGATACTTAAATAAATTAAATAATTGTTATTAAATACCTTTCCAAGTACCAAATCTGTCAGTCCAGACTTTTTCAAGAAAACAGCTGCATCAGAAGCTAATACTCTTCCAGCATTAGTAGAATCAACCTAGGGGACAAAAAAACCTTCACATGACAAACTAGCTTTTGAATTGATGCCATCTCTTTACACAGACTCTCAAAAAGCTACCAAAGAAGAGTGCTCAAGTTAACAGCCACTTTGAGGACAATCTTCTGAACCTATCTAATTAGCCCTTTGTAATCACAGGCTTTTATTTCTGATGCTATCAAAACGTGATTTTTAAGAACAGAGAATTCCAGAGTTTGATTACATTTCATTGTCCAGCTCTGCATTCATTGCTGTTGTGGTCTGAAAAAGAAGGATTTGCTTTGAAGATACCTTTACCGCCACAGGAGAGGAAAATACTAACTCTCTAAAGTGAAACTTATTCACACAATGAAGAAGTTGGTGATATTAGTAGAATACTAACCAGTACGCATTTCTCCCTGGATCAATAGGGAAATCATTAAAACACAGTTATTCAAGTTCCTCAGTGGAAATGATACCTAAACTAAACCTTTTCAAGTGGAAAAAGCAAAAAGGAAAACTTACATCACATACATGGTGATGTAAGGACAACGAAAATAGAGGAAAAGCTGAGAGCCCTTGAAAGCCTAAAGAAAATTATTCTTAAAAAGGGTACACTATGGAAAACAGGACTAAGGGTATCTTCAGTCAGTTCAGATTGTCAGCCTTATTACATCACACAGGTAGGTTGATGATGATGGCAACTGCACCATTTACAGTCTTGTAGCTCTGTGTTTAAACAAAGACTATATTCAATATTGTGTTCGGAACACAAGACCAACCACCCAAGATCACAGGTGCAGCACACACAAGGTGCTCAAAGCTAACAGCTTCCCAAGATGAGATTAGAACTGGCTATTCAAAGACTGTGGGGAATTTATCATTTGGAAAGAATGCTGCAGCAGTTGTCTGTAGACACTTCTGAAAAGGAACAAAACACTCTGAAAGCAATCCCAAATGCATAATTTAATATGCAAGTGAAAACATCTTTTGTTTTCAACATAAATGGTATGATTTTAATTAGGAGAGTGTTTTTCCTGTAATTGAGGATGCCCTGGTCAGGGCAATAAAGCTACAAACACTACAGACTAGCAGTGAGGCTAATTGAGTTATGGGAGAGCTGTTCATCTTACAGGCACAAAGTTGCCAAGACAGTGCATCAAACCCCATTCTTAAATAGTGGAGTCAACCTTGCATGTAAGTAAGCACAGCAATCTTGGCATCCACCCAGAAAATCTCCAGCCCAGGACTTCTCTTTCAAGAAAGCCACAAAACACCACAGTATCAGCCATGTTTACTTTTTAGTTCTCCAAGTCCAAGCCAGAGGAAGGTGACTTTAATGGATTTATGCAGGATTCTTACTTAACCCAATACTGGTCTACTTTATTTTCGTACAATTAATTATCTCAATTTTAGTAGCCTTTTTTTTAAAGGGCTGATTTCCATTTCTTTACAAATTACTGAGTCTTGAATGCTGGGGTGGGGGTATTTATTTGATTACTGCACTGGGATGATTGCTGGTGTTTGTCACTTATACACCAGCTTGGCAGAGCTTTTTCCCTGATGTGAAAGAAGTAGTTTCCACAGCTGCATCAGCCAACAACTCCCTTGTTACAGCCTGTCTTTTGTAGGACCAGGAACTATCAGAGGTTACAAACATACATCTGATGTGATTAGGTCAGAAGGTTACAGTGAGAACTGCTTCAGCTCAGGATTCATCAAGAATTGAGCACTGCTTCCCTGCTGCAATGCATCATGTGATTAAGTAATTTCCTAGTACTTTATGACACGTTTTTAAATTGATCCTTTAACCTCATCCTGCTTTGAGTCAGTCTATAAAAGGTTAAACTGAAAAATATTTATCTGAAAGAAAAGTCTCTATTCAAAGGCTGAGATTTCAATCTCATTCTAAGTACAAAGCCCAGGATTTACACCCATTTCATAACACACCTTAGGCCACATGAATTCCTTTAAGTTTGTGATAGAACTGGAAGTGTACTCAGCATCAGAGTTGTTTCAGGTGATGAATTTATTCATATAAAAACATGTTCCACCAGCACCATAAGACAAAGAGGTCTTTCTAATATTTCTGTTCTGTAAGTTGACATCTCCTTATCTGAGGAATGGAAGGGAAAAGTTCCCTAGTGGAACTGAAAGTCTTTAGACACGTTTGAAAGCTCCTCTTTAGGAAAAATGTTTGCAGCAAAGAGTTCATCTGAGCAAGTCAGAAAAATAATCCTCTGGAAAACAAATCCACTGGCACCACTTCCCTAACAGTAACATCATGTTTTAGGAATCCCTGTTCCTGTACACTACTGAAACTGCTGGACAACAAATAGTGCTCCAGTTTCACTAAGCTATGTATTCCAACAAATGGAAGACACTGACTTGGGAACCAGGATCACATCTGTGCTTCAATTCAGTTCCTTTATCTGAGTTTTTGCTTCACACTTCAGTGGTTAAGCAACTGCAGTTGGGAGGAAGAGACAGACAGGCATATGGCAAAGGTGGTACATGACAGTGAGAGTCAGGAGGACTGAGCCAGCGAACACAATGTGCAGAACAAACAGTTCCCAGCCTTTTCCTGAGTCCTTACAATGATACCTTATCATAAGGGACTCTCCTAGGGTTTTTAATCCAATGCCTAGAGATAAACACGCAGTGGATTTGTCCATCTGAAAGAAAACTTTGTGAGGGTGATACTATCTCCTTCAACCACCAGGAGACATGTGAACTCAGATCAAGGTAAACTCTCCTTTTTAGCAATTTCTAATCTGCTACTCTCCTGTAGGGGAGAAAATCCCTTACTAAAGTACAATGGAAAGCTCGAACTTTTCAGGTATCATAGGCTGATACACTTCAGTTGAGTTTTTCACACTTGATAATGGGACTAATCCTCTAAGCAAAACCCAAAAATAGAGCATGGATAGAAATCATGGTCTTGTCTCTTCCCCAGCAGATAAAATTAAATTCTGATGTTGACACACAAAAGAAGCTCCTTGATAAGAAGATCATATACACTATAACCTGTCTTAGGACAGACAGGAGCATTACCAGTAGCACAAAGGAAAAAAACCTTCCTATAAGGTTGTTTTCTTACTGGGTTCATCAATTACTCACCAGGTCTATAACAAAACAAAAGTATTTTTAATTGTTTTATACAGTCATGTTGTTTAATTTACTTCAAAGTTTTTACACTACATTTGTACAATAAAGTATGTTATGTATGGGACAGAAAATACTGCCACTACAGAATAGGTGAAACAGCTATTTTTTTTAAAAGTTGTATTTATAGGAATTAAGACACCTTAGTACAGCTGGGTCAAAATATAGAAAACAAGATATAAATAAAATTTATATTATTGTATTTTATTTTTATTTTCTTTTAGTTTTACATCACAAAGTCAAAAGATTTGCATCTGTTGAGTGAAGCTGCAAGAACTACAGGCATTCTATTTGTATTCAGTGGCCTTCTACCCAAATTTCACTCCTTACGACATCCTGTCAACTCCGGGGATATTCTGAGAGAGATACAAGGCTTACATGATGCTAACTGAGCTACAAAGGCAAGAAATCCATCTTCACTTATAAAAAGCAACAAAGAATATATCAATACATCATTTTAAAAGAATTTACTCCATTCCAAGACCTCACAATCTGTTAGAACTGTCAAGTGATCTATGTCATACATACCTGGCACTTCCCTAGAAAATAAATGTCATCTTACAACCAATATTAAATTTATACCGATATAGCTCAGACCTAAATGTTAGCTACTATAAAAATACATTTTAAAGACTATAATTCTTCTTGAACTTTTATTGTTTACACACTATTAGTCAGGCTGAGTCCATAGCAAAAGAATATCAATTCTTTAAAATCAAAATGAGGCCTGTTCTTTCAGAATATACATACCTGTCGATAGAATTTCTCATACACAGGATTTGCACTCGATAGCTGTAAAAGAGACACAGAGAGAAAATTAGCCCTGAAGATCCATATTTCAATTTCCCTCTCCCTGGGCAAAAAGAAATATAAAGCACTTTCTATTGGTCTTCAAAGAAGCGTTAAGGATTTGCTGTGTACAAAGATGAGGACTACGACATCTCTTGGTGCTGTAACTTTTAGAAGACTGACTTCTTGTTTTGCAGTCATTGACACCACCCCAGATCAGATTTCCCTCAGCCAGGTCACCAGGTGAGGCTGTGTGAAACAGGAACTCTGAGGCAACATCGCCTATGGGCAAAAGCAGAAACCTGAAACTCAGGCTACAAAGTGCTCTCTAATATTAGAGTACAAAACAATACAATTTTATTTCATATCCACTGCATCACAATGCAGTGATAGAACTGGATTCTTTAGAATTTACTGCCATATGCAACCAGTCTGTAAAATTTTCAGTTACCCAAATTAATCCCTGGAGTCACAACTAAATCCACAGCAACGGTACCCACATTAAAATAGGGTAATATTCTAACTTTGGGTTTTGTAACTTGAACCCTTGTTGGGGATAACTTCTGCCTTCATTCCACTGCCATCTACCAGACATTCAGTTAAGGGGACATGGATAAAACAGCTTCTTTGGAAAAGGCTCTTTCTTTATTTTTAAATTATTCTTAGAAACTCGAAAAAAATCTAAGACCTGAAACAATGCAAAACCTAATCTCTTGGCCTACACTAAATACCTTTGCCCAAGAGACTGCCAAGAAATGAGGTGTTAGGGTTACCTCTCTTCCCCAATGTGAAAACAGGCACAAAATCAGATACTGTTTTCATGAAGCGTGTCTTGCTTAAACCAACGCCATTTATGCAGAGGATAACCCTAGAATTCACAGTGTGTTGCCCTCATAAACCCTGTAGCATAATACAAGCTAATTACACAATACTTAGTAAAAAAGCCCAGAGCACGTAACTTCAAGTATCACCCAAAAGCAGAGTTCTCGCCCTTAAGAAGAATATGATCTTAAACCCCAGGATTTGCAGACCTTTGTACAAACAGAATCCAACAAAGCAGCTTCTCTGGATTTAAAATTTAGAAGTTCAAATGGAAATATGGAAAGCAACAGCATCGTATATGCTGTCAATCACACACTTGTAAAAACCTTTACTACAGATTGTATAAATGGTGACAGCTTAAATAAAACCACATCCATGTTCCCACAGCAACAGCTAATACAGCTGCTCTTCTGGCTGAGTACTCCATGTTCACAGCTGCTGATTACCAGAAAATATTAAAGAGCTGTTTGGTAGAAATTAGTTTAGTGGGATCTTGTTCAATTACAGAAGGTGTGCAGCATCACCAGAACATCCTAAAAGGCAAATTATAGAGTATAGCCAGAAATAACAGGAGAGCTTGCATTCAGAGCTTATTCAGCAAGTACACTGCCCCTGAGACTCAGTTCCTGATTTTCTAGTTGTGTTTTTGTGTTTGGTGAGTTTTTGTGGGGTTTTTGTCAGTTTTGTTGTTGTTTGGTTTGGGTTTTTTTGTTTTGGGGGGGAGGGGGCAACAACAGAGACACACAGCTGGTAAGGTTTTATTTGATTGTTGGGGAGTGGGTGGGAAATACCTCTCCCATAGCCAGACATAAGAAATTACACATGCTGGAAAACCATCACTGGTATTCACTGCAATACCTCCATTTTTATAGCTTAACCTTATTCTGACTTTGCTTTGATACCCAAAGACTTCTATTATTTCAGTCATCAACTAAGCATGCAGTTATACATCCCTTCAAATAGCCTGACAAAATATATTCAGGTTTTGCCAGCCCTCAGACTACCACAACACCAGTACAACAAACAACTTTCAATTGTTTTCCAGCACTCCACAACATGCTGTATTTTCTTACTAAACCTCTCATGCTTTATTTACCCACTCAGCTACACTTGGCACAGCAACCTAGAGGGGTAGTTCTCCTAAATATTCAAGAATTTGACTTACTAAGTGTTACTTCTAGAATGTAAAAGTCTAGGCACAGGGCAAAATTAAAGGTCTGAGCAGAAAAGTAGAACAGAGCTGGCCAGCGCATCCACTGGAACCATCAATTCTCATGCATCATCCCTCTTGCCCAATATCACTCTTTGTTCAGCCAAATGTTTCTTTATCACAGCCAAACTGATCATTGTCACTCCCGGACAGGAAATATCGTGTTGAAGTCCTGCAATGGAAACACCAAGTGCAAAACAATCTTTTCATTCAGTACTTAGGAGTACAAGCCAATAATTCTTATTTATTTCATTAGTGTTTCCAATATTCATTTTAACATCAGTATCACTGCAGTAACTGGAATTTCCTGTGAATAGAATAACAGTAGTAAAAAAAGTTTCCCAGACTATTTTACTAGTAAAGACTTGTTTTTCCTTCAAAGTATACCCCACAATAAACCAACAGATGCAAACATAACCAAAGATATTCTTCTGGGATAAGAAGAAAAATACAGTTCAACACCTTTTCAAGTGCTGCTGTAGAATTTACCTGGCAAAATTCTCTTTACGGGATTTGTAACAACCATTTGCAGAGTAAATTCAACTTGTTTTAAATGCAAAAAGGAGGGTGGGAGAAAAGGTCAGATTCCACAGTATACAAAAATAGAAAGACATTATTATGGCTCCATTTCAAAGTTGATCACTTCACAAGGGTAATATGTGTTGTAGTAACTACAACCTTTGATACAAACCAATGAACTTTGGAATGCTAACCTAGGAAATAAAAAACACCTTCAGGGACACCCATCTTTTTCATCCTCTGTTGTCAATCAATCCCCATGTTTCCATGCCGCTGGCACATTCACATTTAGGTGTAATAAGATGCTATTACCAGCCTGTCCACCCCATCCAGCCACAACCTTCCTTCCAAAAAGGCTTAAAAACAAACAAACAAAAGCTGTCTATGGAGAAAAACAAAAGTAATTTCCCGCTCCAACCCCAATGAGACAGCATGGGAGAAACAAGCTATTCTCTTCTGATTAAAATCCAAAATACTGTTTTCTATTATGACACAAAGCTCTAGGACTCATTTTAAGAGTTTCCAAAAGACATAATCTGGCCTTAAATATTCTTCACTGAGTCAGCCAGCCAAAAAGCAGGTAAGTTCAAGGCAAGGTGGTTTCCTTACAATGCCACTTCAAAACAATAATTAACTTCTCTCTTTGTCCTCTATTGTTTTATAGTCTTATCTGAAGTGTTTCATGGTAAAGTTTTTTACCACTTTCAATTATATAAACAAGAAAATCTCCTACAGCAATAACAAAAGTAAAGGAAAGAAAGTATTTACTACAAATTTCTATACAATTATTACCAAGTACTTCAAAATTGAGCACTTTCTTTCCCATTGAACAGCTGAAGCAGGCACAAGAACTGCTGTCTTCTCTCTGCAGAGATGTCTGACACTGCATAATTAGAAATGGTTCCATTTAATTTTCAAATTGCTACAGAAGATCTCCACCATCTTCTAATCAGTACTGAACAAAGCCTGTGCCACATGAAAGAGTAGCTCCACTGCCTTTTTAGAGGCAGCTTCTCTCTAACATGGTGGATGTAATACCAATCAAAAAAAAAAAGGTTCTATCTGCTTTAGGAGCAGTCAGTCTCCTCTACATGCAGGTTAAAACACACACATGCATACTGTGGTTTCTTCATCTGGAGGACAGAAAGAGGAACAACAGGTTCCTCATTCCACTAAAAATAACAAACGATGATCTTAATTTGATCATTTTGCTGATCCCTTAAAAAAAAAAAAAAAAGGAAATCAGAAGTTTGCCAGAGATCTCAAAATCTCTGGCTCTACGTTATGCATAATATGTATATTACTATGAGAGTACCATTCATATTGCAAGCGTTTGGATCCTGTGTATTCCAGTAACAAGACATTTATCCTGGCAATGTGTGCATGAGACAGGAATCCACCCAGCTCAGCCTCAGTGTAACACTCCATGTTTTCCTTCAACAATACAGCACAGCATTCTCAACTCTGCGACACAATACTCAAGTCTAAAATGAGACTTGCAGCTAATTAGGATGCAAATTGATACTACATGATTTTGTCTCATTTACCAAAGCAGTTCATTAACTACTTCAAGACAACTACTACATTTCTCTCAAAAAGCATTTCATCAGGAAGACAAACACAAAGTTATCTTCCTTTTCTTCCTGAATATTTTACAGTGCTTCCCTGAACTGTGAGCTTCCCCTTCAATTACAGTCAGTTTTTCAGAATAAGTTCAATTTTCAAGAGCAACAAGAAGTTACTGAATGTCCATATTAGCCCACTTTTCAAGAAACACCTCTTCCCCATTCTCAACATCCATTTTCCACATTTTCAGTTTTCTATTCTTCCTCCCTAAATTCCCCATATGAAATAGGTCAGATAAGCAACCATTCTTGGAAGGTCAAGAAATACAACTCCTTATATTGGTTATAGTTTAATTTGACTTTTCCAACAACAGATGACAATCTGTGAGATCGGACAGTTCCTTCTCATTGCTGTTGTTTGCTTGTTTCCAAACTGAAGGCAACCACAACAAAACACTCCCATGGTAAAAGTTCTCTTAGAAGTTCCACATTAAATTCACAGTCATGCTCAGACCATAAAACTCACTGAGCAAATGTAAGCAGCAACAAGATGTTGCAGAATGGATTCAAAATGGGCAGATAAAAGATACTTCAGACTACTACTAAAGGGAGAGAGGAGGGGGAGATAATCGCCTTCTGTTTGCAACCCTTGTTCAAGCATACTTGGTGTAATAAAGTTCACTACAGCTACACAGTCCTGAAGTATTTTTATTAATCAGTCAAAAGAATACAATTAGCACCAAAAAGTTTCAAATTAATGAAATTACAGCTTTGATATTCAAATAAGGGATGTGCAGCCCTCTCAGACACTGCAGCTGCAAAGCCATCCAAAAATACCCTCACCTCACTTGGAAATACCCAACGTCCCAGCCATGCTAAAGTACTGTCAAACCAAACACAGGAAAGGGAACAGAAAATTTGACCTAATAGTGAGTTCGAGTGCAGGTTCACGTGCCTCTTGCTCTCTGAATGTGACCCAGAGCAGATCGTGCTGATCTGCACACCTTTACTGCTGGTGTCAGTAACTGATCTCAGTGCAGCCACCATTGCGCTCCCCACCCCCACGCTCTCATTTTCACTTCCTCGTGCTCTTCAACAGATTCTGAACACTTCACCACTTGTGAGGACTTTTTATAACCCTAAAATTCCACATGTTAGGACCTACATTGAAAAAAATTATATTCAGACTTGCTTGACTTTCTCAGATGATTCTTATGCAACACAAGAAGAAAAAAACAAACAAGCCAAAAAAAGAAATCGCTGCACAAATGGTCAACACACAGAAATAGCTCCCTCAGTTTAACCACTGATGTAAGCTGCAGCCACAATGGTTTTAAGGATACTGGCGATTTTTCTGCTTCTGTCAACATTATCACATTTGTATTTAGTCCCCCATCCATGTGACCAAAAAAGTAAATAAATTCTACAATGAAAGGATTACACAGCCTGTAAGCAATAATGTCTTGCTGTAGAACACACCAGAACTGACACCCCACTCCTCTCCCGAAATCAAGAGCTGAAACAGCTCTGTGAAAACTTCTTTCCTTCAGTAAGCAGAAGTTTTGAAGTTTATTCATTTGCTTGAAGACTGTTGAAAAAGAGACTCAGACAAAGCTAACATAGCAATTTTAATATAAAGCAAGCTTTCAGAAAAAGTACTATATTTCATAACTCTACACCTTTAGATGCCTAATGACATATTCGTTTTCTGCATATATTTGCTCACCTTTTCACAGAAGTATCCTCCTTTCTTTCCTTGAATGGTTGATAATATTATCAAAAGTGAACAATATAAGTAACTGCAAATTGAGCAGCCTTGCTGTTAGCCTTTTAAGTTTACTTCCATGTGCTTAAGCAATTCGTTAAGCTTATTTACCAGCTTTACTCTCTGTAAATGTCACAACTGACTATCAGATTGAAGCATTCTAAGCCAGGAGGGTACACCAATAGGCCCACCTCAGCCTTATGTCAGGCAGGAATGAAAATTTCTCATGTCACTGCTAAATGAAATTAAAAGGTATCAAAAAGTGCAGTTCATTAGCTATCACAGCCCTAGGGAATAAGACATGATCCTAACGGTATAGAATAACCTGTGTGAAGTGATTCCATTACCGTCAGGGAAAAAATGCGAGCAACAAGGATTGAGGTGAGATCACATGAGCGCGAAACAGTGCCCGGAGTCTCCAAGTTTTAGGGCCATCACCAGCACAACTCTTCACTATGAGACACCCGTATGGGCAGTGTGCGACAACAGCGTCCCCACACCACGGGGCCCACCAAAACCAAGGTAAAATGATTTCCAAGCAGTATCCGCGGAGAGGGGTTTCTGTTAAAACAAGGAATTCGGCTGTCCCTGCCAGGGTCACCTGCTCATAGCCTCGTTGCCCCGGAGAACCCCTCCATGCCGGGAGGGCACCCAGCGGCCGCGGGGCTGGCACAGGGCACGGACACCTTAACCCGGCGCTATCGCCTTTCGGCCCCTCCGCGAACGCTCCCCGAGCGCACCGTCCGCCCTCGGCGTTCACGGGACGGGGTTCGCTGGGCTCCAGCCCTGCGCCCCGAGTCCTACACAGACAAAAGGCGGACCGCGACGGCCGCCGGCGCAGCCCCGCGCCCCGCCCGCCCAGGGCCGCTCCCTGGCCGGGTCTCCCCAGCCCGGGCAGAGACACCTGCGGCCGGGCGCGACCCCATTCCCTGCCCGTTGCACCCCCGGGTTGCGGCTCGGGGCTGCCCGCCCGCCACCCCTCGCTGCCGTTCTCCCTCTCTTCCTCCCTCCCGCAGACACGGACACA
>VZRN01001083.1:4609817-4630854 GCA_013397935.1 Dasyornis broadbenti | reverse complement strand
CAGCCCCGCGGCGCCCGGCCGTGCCCGCAGCGGGAGCGGGCGATGGCGGCCCCGCAGCCGTGCTCGGACGCGCAGCCTCACCGTACCTGTGCCAGGGAGAGGCGCGCGGCCATGCTGTTCCATCCCCCCGGCCGGGCCGCAGGAAGGACGCGTCGGGCCCCGCCACTCGCCGCACAACTTCGGCAACTTCCCCAGCCGGCCCCGGGCAAATCCCGGCACCGGATCCGCGTCCGCCCGCCGGACGGAGCCGGAGCCTCCCCCGCCGCCACACAGCAGCGCAGCCGCCCGCAAAACCGGGCGCGGAAAACCAGCGCCGGAGCCGGAGCCTGCTCGAGGAAGCTGCAGCGAAAACCCGGAGCCGGAGTACTCGGCCTGATACGGTGGCCAACATCCCCCAGTGCCAGCGCCTGGCCTCTCTCTCACCTTCGCTGTTGGCCCTGCTTCTGCTGGAGATGCTCCCAGCATGGTGAACGGTTACAGTCCTCCAGTCTAGTCATAACACAAGTGGGGCAAGTCCCAAAACAGGAGGTGAACCAGGCCTGGGCTCGATTGCAACAAAATTGGGCACCAGGCCCGGGAGGAAGCAGCGCGTGAGCCCAGCAGGATGTCCTGACCCGACGCATCCTCTCCTGGCTCCACAGCAGTGGGGAGCAGCCCTGGGCTCAGCCTCCTGCTTCCCTCCACTCACAGGAAATTAGATGCCTGCCCAGATAACTCATGGTTGTACCCGTCCTTCTGTCTGTCTGTTTGTACTCAGGGGAACAGTGGCTCTTCTGGAGGAGGGTAATCAGAAGAAAAGGATGAGCAACCCTTATGACAGGAGAAACTATGAGACATCACAGACAGCAAGAGACTAAGGAGCGAGCTGGAATGTGGAATAAACTGCACTACATTCTCCAAACCCATGGAAACAATTGTGTATGGACTGGCTGAAAGCGATACTCGTGTCACCACTCATTCTCCTGCTCCTCCTGTACCTGCTCACCTCCTCCCACTGGTTTATTTCAACTCCTACTCTGAGCTCTGCACTACCTCAGCATACATCAGTCACTGAGGGCGTAGGGAAAATGTTCCTATTTTTATACTTTACCCTAAGGTGGATTAGGCACACATTTAAACTTGAAATATGCATTTGGACAAATAAGAGGAAATTAGCTGAAGTCATACTTGATTACTAGAAAGGCTTCCCAACATGCTTTGTTTTCTTTCTCTGTTGGTAATTCTCTACCCCTCTGCATTGTTTTTGTCCTCCTCAGCTCAGTTGTATGCTCATGCCCCACCTCTGCATCCTGTCATTCCTCAGCTGGCAGTCATCCTGAGCTGCTAGTGCTCATCATCTGTCATGAAATGTGGGATTCCTCCTTCCCACCTATTCCTTAATAAAGGTTTTATAGAAGCTCTGCTTTATCTACCTGTTTCTCAGCCATTTTTTTCAGTAAGAAAAAGAAGATATGGAGGGGAAGACTATAAGAAGCAAACAGAGTAGATATAAAAATATTCACACCCTTCACATACTCACTGTTACATCTCTACTCCACCTCACACTTCTTTCATAAGCAAAACCCCTAGAAAATAGCACAAACTTTATATATCTAGGTTGATTTTTTTCTTCTTTGATTAAAATTGGAATACTATCCCAGAATAATTAATACCTGGAAATTAAACTGGAAGATTGTAAAGCTACAGCTGCATCTCCTGGGAAGAGCAGTATTTTTGGGAGGGGGCCCAAAAATAGGCATTTGGAGGGCCTGGGTTTGTGTCAGCTGCTGTGAGCTCATGTGGGTGCCCTTTGCTCTGTCAGTTGCTTCCTTCATCTCTCAGTCTTGCTGCAGCTTGGCAGGGACTGCTGGCCTCTCAGGAGAGAGGTTACACCCAGGCTGATGTGTTCTCACTGCAAATGGAAGGAAAATGCAAAACAGGGACTTGGGACCTGGCTCTGGAGTTAGAGAGGCTTGATTCTGAGAGCTGCTGTGAGCAGGATTTTGTGGGCAGGCTATCTGGCTCAGCAGTGTTCTTGCTGCTGTTCCCTTTCTCTCCTGGGTGTTGCATGAAGTATTTCCCATCAGGTCCAGGATGAGATCCACAGCTGCAGCAAGGCTCTGGAATAAGGGTGTTGAGTGAAGGGACGTCTACAGGTCAGCCAGCAGAGCTGTGTCACCCAGAGCACAATTAAAAGCCCCAAGTTCCATCTGAGCAGAACACTTGTCCAGGAGGGAGGTCTGCTCCAGCTGAATGACTGCTCCTGAGGGCCTGACCTTCCCAAAGCCTTTGGCCTGGAAAATAAACACAACAACCTCTCCCATTTTGCTCCCTCAAACTGAAGTGCACAGCAGTCTGCATGCAGAGAGCCTTTCCAGACTGTTCTCCAAAGCTGCTGCAGACTCCAAGCTGCACTTGCAGCTCAGGAGCAAGCAGGCAGTGCCAGGTACGTAGTTATGTACCTTCACCCTGGCTGTGACACTCCCAGTCATCAGGCATGACCACTGTGTCCACAGTCAGAGGGCAAGAATCACTCAAGGTAACCACTGTGGCCTCTACAAATTAAAATAATAATGAGTTCCAAACAATCAATGCTGAGTTAGTGTGGTCACGTAGATCTTTGCTGTTGTTGATCATTCTGTGCATCTCACAGACAAATTGTCCTGGATGCCTCCAACCAGCTGAGTTAAAACAACCACCTCAGAGCCTCAGATATCTCTATAACAATTACAACAGCACTTGTCAGCCTGCTGATGGTGAATGATTGTACTGCAGATTTGCGAGAATCTAGAATGACAGCTCCTAGAAGAAAACAGCTCTCTGCTTCTCGGCTGGAATTGAAATGTCATCACCTGACACTGGATCATAAAATTGGACTTCATACTTACTTTCTGTCAAGAGAAAAATCACAGCTACTAAAATATACCCCAAACTGTTGGCAGGTTTGCAAAATAATGCCCTCCAATGACCTTCTTGGCAGAGCAGCTAATCAGGGCTTACCTAGGGTGGAAGAGCTCCTAAAATCTGGAACTGGGGGACTTTCTAAATGTACCTCTCCTCTTATTTGCTCCTCAGTGGAAACCCCATTCTTCTGCCACTCCCTTTGCTGACCCCATGAATCTTGACCTTTTGCAGTATCTTCTGTGAATTGTGTAAAGAGTAGTGGGATTCTGTGGTGGGTTTTCGGGAAAGCTTGTTAAGAACATAAAGTAAAAAGGTCAATGAACTGCAAGAACTTTAACAGTTTCATTTTATATCTTTTCACATTCAACGTGAATTCTCCTGCAGGAAATATGTTTATCTGTAATCTGCTCTGTAATAACTGCTTTATGTTGATTTTTTGTCGTAAGATCCTCTATTACAGTACACTTGATACCCAAAGGACATGGAAAACAGTATTAGCATGCTTTTATTTGTAAGTATAATAGGATTTTCTGTGATTCTAAGTACTGGCATTTTGACAAATAGGTACCAGATCTCAGTGTTCTTTATTGTTTCTTTCAAAGTACAATGCACAAGGTTATGTCTACACTGAACAAACAAGGGACTTGCTAACAAATCAAAACCAGCCAAACGGCTAATGAAGGCTGGGCCTTGCAGCAGTGCAGTGAGCACAGCAGCAGCACAGCCACTTTGGAGCAAATCTCCACTCTAAAAGACACTGTGTAAGAGTATAAATTGACTTGCTCTGGTACAGTTGACTTGAATTTGAAAATGTGCTGCAGCAAGATAGCATAGAAAGGCCCTACACCAGCCAGAGTCAAACACTAACAAGCCTCTGTGTTTTATAAATCTCTTATGATCACCAAATATGTTTGTTAGAATAGCTGGTAACATTTTCATCATATCCACTGGTCTCCCTGGAAATAATACTTAAAGTGTCCATCCCTTCCTTTCTTAGAGCTTTGTTTGCCCTATGGATCAGCACATAGGAAGCCCAGAACAGCATACAGGCACTTAGTATGACTTGTTCTGCTCGTTCTAGGAAAGGTGTTACTACAGCCCATGAGCACTCCAGAGGCTGAGAGAGGAATGACTCACTCCTGCCTCCTGCATTCCTGAGCATGAAATGAGGTACCCAGCTCTCCGGAATTCCAGTGCAAAGCAGAGCAGTATCTCCAGCATTGCGTATACAGGATCAAGGATCTAAAGGTCAGAAGGATTAAACACACTGAGTTTTACATAACAAAAGGAACCATATGCATCAACACACAAAATCCTGGTAAAAAAAAAAAATAATCCCTGTTGCATGATCAAAGAATACAATGCAAGGGAACCTGCCCACAGGCAAACTGAGACTGTCTTACATTGCACAGGTTTCAGAGAGCCAAACAACACCCATGCTCCTGATACAGAACAGCAGTTCCCACACCTAAGTCACTGAGAGATCCCTCCTAAGAAATAAGATCATCATATGAACTTTGACAGCATTTGGACTGAGGGGATCTTTTATCAGAAATCTCAGAGTACTTTCCAGGACTAGTGACACAAGCTGGTTTCGGAAGTCACAACTGCAGGTGTGCCTTTATCTAGAAATACACCCCAGCCTATGCTTTGTGTGCTCTTTACACTTTATGCAGCTGCAAGTTTTCTAGACAAAAGGTTACAGATAGGCTGCTATGTTTTAAGGCCACAAGAGAGCACAACAATGATCTGGGCTCACTCTATCAGACCTTCCAAAGAGATCTGTTAATTTATGGGTTTCTTTTGCATAAAACATGTAATCTGTGAGTCCTACAGTATATCTTCTAGGAGGATGTCTAGTTAGTAGAGTATGTACATTGGTCATCATGCAAACTGCATAGGAATCATCTGTTAATTCATCCTGTGCTGTGCTTTTGGCTTCTTAATGTGGTTTGTAGACTTTCAAAGTTATAGCAGCCTTGAAAGTATTTCAAAGTGGGTTGTAGGGTGATCAAATTTATACAAAACTGTAGCAGTATTAAAGAAACACAAACTAGGATATTAAAGTAACTTTGCATATTTCTTCGTCTCTAAAGTGTTTTCTGTTGGGATGTTCAGAAATATTTGAATATATCTAAATTTAACTTCTTCATTTGGCAGAAAGAGTACAGTATGGAATAATTGTACCTCTTTGTTTTTGTAAAACGATGTCATCTATACTGCAAGTATTCAGAATCCCAAAAGACAAAATTATTTTTGAACTGTAGTAATCAGAAAGAGCAATCTTGAATTTTTATTAAGAGAATGTTAAAATTAAAATAACCTGAATAGGGTTTGAGTGAATGTCTTCAATCATATTTAATGGAAGAGTTGGCAAATCCAAAATGCAGCAGTACAGACCTATCCATGCTGTTTGAAAACGTACACAAAATTTATCTTTTCATTAAGACTGTAAGCATATTTTCTCAAACTAATTTATATTAGCTAGTTTCATGGGGCTACACCTCATGTTGCAAAAGAATAAGAGAAAATAGAGATATATACAAGAGATCAGCTTGACCTCTAGCTAATTAGCTGGATGACAGACAGCAGAGTGACATTTTTCATTCAAGACTGTATTTGAAACCCAGAAAAATCTTCAATAGGCATCAATTTGACATGTCCAGCTAATGTAGCAGTTGGAGATTTCAGTGTTCCTTAAAGAGCTTAATACATGCTCTGACAGAAATAGAACAAGCAATACCACTGCTGAAACAGCATCAGTCTTCATTATAAATTAAACACATCAATATTGGAGTGTGTAGTGTATATGAAACCAAAATGAGGACTGAAAACAAGTATGTTTACAAAGCAGCAGGCAGAAAAGCTTTTACCAACAGTTTCTTCTGTTCTCTGTTTCCTTAGGCATGTTGTTTATATTAGAAAGCCAGAGAACACATTGCTCACCTTTCTGAAACAATCAGAAGATTATTATGTTTTAAGAAAACAGAAAATATTAAAAAATATAATCTACACACTGAATTCCCAGCATTCTCCTAAACTAGAATTAGTTCACTCTGCCCTTCACAAAGATTATGAATTAATTTCAGAATAATAAGATACATGAAGTAATTAGAAAAAAGAGCATGTGGTAATTTTTTTTTTCTCATTAAATGGCTTGTCTTTATGACAAACTTATGACTTCTTATGGCAGGAAGCCATTTTTATAGCATTGCTGTAACTCTTGATACTAGCAAGTGTTTCTCTTGGGATTTCCTTACTTGCCCTCCCAATTATTTTCATATTCTTATATATTCTTACCTTCTCCACTTTCATTTCCATCTAGTCTTAATTACAATCCTAACAACGTCAAAATGTTGCAGAAAATATCAAAAGAAAAAAACCTGATGCAGTAACATTGGTCATAAGACACAGAATGACTTTTACAAATCACAATAACCGACTACCGCAACCCAGTCTTCAAGCTGAGCGATTCAGGTACCAACATTTAAACCACATTTTAAAATTCATCCTTTTTCAGGACAACACAATATTCATGTTTAATTTTACACTAGTAGTTAAAACTTTTCCTAAACGTAAATCATGCTCCACTTGGTTTCAGTAATGAAGTCTCTCATGTATGGGAGCTGCAGTGACAGAACAGAGATTTCAGCTGGGTTAAGCTGTGAGTGACAAAGGTTCAGTGAGATGAGTCAAAAGCCTCAACAATAGTGGAAAATCTTTGAATATTTGAAAATATTTGAAAAGGTGTTAATGATTTAGCCTTCAGAGTAGATAAGGACAAAGATGACTCGACCATTTTAGTTAACCTTGATCAAGTGACATTTAAAACTGTGGTTTTGTTGCTTTGGAAAAGATCACAAATTATTGACAAATACAGTTAGAAGAGCAAAGCATTACTTGTCTACATTGGTATCAGTGCTGAGAGCTGTAAGGGAGCCTGCAGGTTGCACGTCATGAAAGCTATGAAATACCAAATTGCAGTGCTCTTTCTGCAGAAGGAATTTAGTGTGAGTCTGTAGGAATCTCCACAGATGCTCTTTCTGCTGCACTTTTCCTTCTCAGAAGCACACTCCTGCTGTATGTCCATAAATGAGAAACAACCGTGTGGGATTTTTTAATTTTATTTACAGCCCTGTAGCAGGGAGTGGAATCTGTGCTGTTTCTTGGCCAACTATTGCACAACATCAGCAGGCAAAATGTTCCTTTAAGTGTAAAACATATAATCCCACTGGTGTCAACACATAAGACTAAGGGATGTTCCCTTAAAACCTCTCTTTGTTTTTCAGACTCCTGAATAACTGATGTGTAATTATATTTTTCAATCGTTCTACATCAGGTTGGTACTATCAATAACAGAATATAATTTGACTGATGAGAGAGTACCTAAAATATTTGCCTTTATGAAAAATGTTTTAAACACATACAATAAATATCATTGTTAAGTATTAAAGACTGAATATTCTCTTATTGCTGTAAAGAACAAGAGCAGTAAATAGTTCACAATTCAAAATACGTTCTCATTTGATTGCATATACAATGTAATTAAAACAAGAAATATCCTTAAATACGACCAAGTTATTTGTTTAGTGACTGATTTGTTTACTTGTTTGTTTGGTTGGTTGATTTTGTTTGGGTTTTTTTTAAGATTAAGTTGCAGAAGTAATGCAGCGTTGATTCAGCCTCAATGGAATTGTTAAGGTGGGCATGTGACTAATCAGATGCAAAAGGGCATTAATGGAATTTGAACTTCATCAGCTGACAAGGATTTGCTTGCCTCTGTGTCACCTTATGTTCCTGTCATGTTATCTGTAAGAAAAGAGATTTCACCTGTTGAACAGGTGATGCTGATACAACTATAAACAGATACAGCTATACAACAACTACAGCTGTGAAAGTCTGGTGACCATTCATGAAAAAATGTTTCTTTAAATGAGTTCTAGTAGCATTTAAAGCAGCTGCAGTAAATAATTCCAGTGTGATCATCATTGTGACTTTGAAAAATACATCATGGATTAAGTAGCTTCACAACAGTTTTTCAATCAAACTTGCTCTCTTTACAAATAAAATTTCATTTAAATATATTCTGGTCTTAAAAATGCACTGCAGAATCCGAAAGACTCTCTTAACTCCCACTGTTATTGGTAACACTAATTTAAATGTGATTCACAAAATATGAAAAGCAATTGAAGAATATATCAGTATATTTATATATAAATATCTACATCTGATTACCAAAATTATTGATGATGACACACAAGTATCAAACCACCAAGGTTTTTCAGATCGCCTTATCAATTTAATTTCTTGAATCAGTTCAATGACAAACAAATTTAACCTTTTCTAGAAGGACAACATCCCCCCCAAGGTGCTCACAGGACAAATAGATATGAGGTATAAAACTGGGAACAAAGAACAAAAAACAAAGAACACTGAGCTCCAAAGAAGAAAAGTAGTAAGGGTTTAGGTATAAAACAGCAGCAGAAGCCATATAAGGTAGATGAGGTCAGATAGCTGGATGGGTTTTGCAGAAAGAGAAGAAGAATTCTTCCTGAAAGTATCTCCATGATTCAAAAGACATTCAAACTGCATCTAAAACTGAAACATTCTTGATTGTCAGTCTCTTTATATTTAGTGAAGGTACAAACTTTGTTCCTGTTTAAATCAACTTTACTGTAATTCTTTTCCTTACAGAAATATCTGTACAAAATGATTTAATGAATTTCTCTCTCTTTTCCTCGTGATAGCATTAATGATGGTAAATTACATATATACAGGTGAGCATGAGAAAAAAATACTCCAAATCATCAGCAGAGCTATTTAGTTAACTGCAAAATGAATATATAGATGAGTTACTTAATTTAGCTCAACTCCAATTCTTCTAAATAAGGAATAAGTCCCAGGCTAAAAATTAGCTGTGGGTCTCCTACACAGGACTGCAGAACAAATCCATTAGCTAGATGGCACAACTGCCAGCCCAAAAATACAAACCATGCAGGTACCTTGTAGAGATCAAGGTGAATAAAACCTGTATTGCTGTATTTATAAATACAGCTATGTAGTTACTAATTAAAAGAATGAAAGAGAAGACCTTGGGTGGGAGTGTGTGGAGGTTTTATGTGTGTTTTAATTGTATTTATCATGTGCATTGGACAGCAAATTGAAGCAGATCCTACAGCCAGGACTTTTGGCTGCCAGTGAGGCTTGAAAGGGGAAAAGCATCCAAAGATTGCTTCAGGACATGAATGAGGAAACTTCTGATCAAAGTCTCTGATAGAAGCTTGGATTGCTGCCTTGGGTTTCTAAGTCACTTCATAGATATGTTTCCAATCAGGCTACTGGAAATGACTATATTTTTAATCTAATTCCTTCTTCAAGACATGTGGTAGAGGCAGGACAGGCGGCTTGGCCTGTACAACAACTGGCACAGATGAAATCCAGCCAGATGGCATTAGGCTAAAAGAGTTCTCTTGCTCAAAATATAGCACCTATGTCCTTGGCAGATTCTAAAACCAGTGCAGAATCTGTCTCTGTCTCCTTTCACCATTATCATACAGCTGACTTTTATACATATCTGCAGTTCTGATCCCTGCTCTTACAGCTTTGCAATAACTTCATAAATTTCTCATATGAGGAAAGCGCTTATTCTACTAAGAGACTTCAACAAGGCAATATTTTAATTAGATTTCTTTTTCTTTCAGGTAACTCAATTTTTTAACAGTGATGGAATAATGTTCATCAATTTCTGTAGCTCTTTTGGGATTACTAATTTAAAAAGTAATAGAATTTAATACTTGAATATGCAATGTAATATGAAGATCTATTTTTGATCAGATGAGCAAATTAAATATATTACAAAAAGAAAAACTCCAAAAATTTTAGATGATGCACATTTAATTGCACATATGTAGTTATTTGATTAAATGAACTATGTGTGCTACTTGAAGCAAGAAGAAATCTTTCCAAGCTCATTCTAATGTCATAATTAATACTCTCTATGCACATTGAATAAGATCTGCCTGAACAATACCATGTATTTACATTTGGTCAATGTTCTGTTCACAATTTATTAGAAACTATACCAAAGTCTGATCCTCATTACTAGAGGACTCAAACTTTGCTAATAATGCGGTCTGGGGGTTTGGTTAATGTGAAAACCTGTAAAAAAGAAATATAATTATCTAGAAAGAGAATCTGGGACAAAATTGCATTTATCCCTCAAATCTCTTGGCTGGTTCTAGATTTACCACTCCTTCAATCACTGCATTATGTGAGCCAAATTTTCTTCTCATACACAACTGTACAACTGCTATCCAAGTCCATGGGTTCAGAAAATTTCATGAAGAGCAGATGGTCTTGTGTCAGTATCTACTGCTTGCAAAGAAATCTCCTCCATCTCCAGCCGGCATGAGATTGAACAGCCACAAGAGATCTGCACAGTGCTCATGAGAGGGAAGTAAAGTGTTCCCCTGAAAACTGGACAAGGAAATGCCTAAAATTGCAAGTTGACTGAAAGAGTAAAAGCAATTGAGTCAGCATTCTGGGAAAAGGAAGGAAAAGGGAGGGGTGGAACCAGCAGCCTATTCTTAAAAAAAAAAAGTATGTTCAAAGCAGATAACATGAAAAAGATAAGTGCTACTAGTATGCCATAAATAATATAAGCTTCACATAATGCACCATTAAAGTTTATGGATCAAATCCTCTTTCCTGGCCATGATGTACTTGGGCATAACAAAGACTCTCAAAGTGTTGGTTATAGCTTTCTGATTCACTACCCAGCTCATCTCTGGCAATGTGATGGGACTGGGGATGATTCATTAACAGGGGAGCCAAATTGCAGTTTCTCTATCCTACAATCCCTTTAAGACACTTTTTAAAGGAGCTATAAAACTGGGTAATATACTACCTCTTAGTTCATTCAGAACTTTTCAGTCTAGAAGGAAATTTCCTGGACCTTGGGTGTTTTTTTCTTGTTTTGCCTTGCCTGAGTGCTGACAGGGGGCACAGGCAAATGAACAAGGCCCAAGGCTTTCCCCTTCTAACCTCCCTCAGGTTTCTCCAGCTGTATGAATGCTTCAATTTGTCCCAGATAAACAGAGTTTATTTAGATGTATCATGCACATGTACATGCACATCCATGCTTACTGATCACTAAACTGCAAATCCAATTCAAATTTCTTGTGTTCAGGGGAACTGTAAGCCTGGGTGCAATGTGCCCTCCGAGCATGCATAATCTGAAACAGATGGCTCAACAGATGAGCTGCCAAACACTCAAGGCCAATTCAAATGCCATCCAAAAGTAAAAGTTATGTGGGATAAAAGTTTTCCTTGTCCCAGTTTAGATAAACAGGGCCTATCTGCTTGGAAGACGATCCTTTCTCATTTTCTGCCTGTCTACTTATTCTTTTCAGATATGGCATGCTCTAGAAAACAAATTCAGTTTTACCAGCTGCCAACATTTTGCAATCGCTTGTTTGGGTATTTTTTAATAAAGCTCTGTACTCTGGAATTAAGAGCTTGTGTGGGCTATTTGAGCATTAATTAAAAAAAAAAAAAAAAAAGCCAACAAGGAGACAGCAAAATATAGGAACTTTCTGGCCTTCAAGATTGCAAAGACAAGGTTGAAAATATGAACCCTGGAGGTTCAGAAACCAAAATTCCTTTTTAACTCATGCTTTGGTTGGCAGGGCTTAAGCACAAATAAATAACTTAAAAGGCATGGAATATGAAGTCTATTGATTTCCCATTTAAACACTCTGATACATGGTCCAGAGAGTACTCCCCAGCTTGTAATACTTTCTAGCCTTTCCACAGGACTCCCTGCCCAACCCTTGGTCCATAGCCTGTCTAAGTGCAGGCATTGTTCCTGCAGGCATTATTATGACTTAGGCAATGCCTTCACTGTAAAGCAAATCTGATTTAAAGCTACCATATGTCTTGATTTTCCCATAAAGGCCATTTTTTTCTGTCTGGATTTTTTTTTCCTGAGGGCACACACACACATGCACACATCTATGTACATATATATGTCTATTAATCTGTCCATCTCCCCAAACTCTGTATCTAGGTGTCTGAATTTCTTAGCATCAGGAATCCTGACACAGGATTATTAAATACATTTTAAAAACCCAGATAATGGCAGATTGCATACGGCAGAGTTTCTCTGTGCATGAAAGAAATCGAACATTTCCAAAAAGTAATTACGCAGTCTGAGCACTCACAATACAGAATATGCCCATGTTGCTGCTGGGAACAGAAATGACAGCCATCATTTCAGTCAGCCAAGCACCACTGAGATCAGTCACACTGCAGAGTGTTACCTATGCTTCACACTGCACCAGCTGACACGGCACTGATTATCCCCTGAAATGTTTAAAGTACTATAGTACTACAGTTAAGGATTTGTGGGTGTGGAAGATTCAAGCTGAAAAATACAAAGAAATTGTAAATTAACTCCACAGTCAAGACAAAGGGTATAAGATTGGTCCACTACCTACAAGAAAAAGAAAATTGTCATCTCTGTGTTTTAAAAATTCAGTGCAATGAGTAAATTTAAAGCAGGGAGTATAGCAATTAAATGTAAGACATCACTGCTGATATTTAGCAGATTAAATTCTCATTCAAAAGTGTAAAGCCAAATAGATGTAATATTTTACAGACAGATGGGTTAATGTTATCAGTATGTAAGTGACAGCTGGATCAGGGAAAAGTGTGTGTAGGATTTTGTTTTGTCTAAAATTGACAGATATGTGAGCCAAAATCCGAAAAACAGATAACACAACAGCTCATTTGCTACTGGTTTTGCTATATTGAGAAGAGCTGTATCTGTCCTCTATTTGTCAGACTAGAAACACAAACCAGAGAGTGTAATGCTAATGATATACCCAGATCCTCCTCTTTTGCTTATGCATTATGAATAGCAGAGCTTAACTGGGCAGTTACATGCTTTACTCTCTAAGTCAATGTGATAAATTTTGCTCTTGATTATGTACATGTAACTGCTTCAACACCAAAGGAACACAGATGTATGAACAACGGTTGGGGTGTTCAGCCTGGACTGGAGGCACCCAACTAAACTCGTGCTTTTCTTTGCTGGTAACTATTTCCAAAGGCTTAAGGCTGCTAATCTACAAACTGTATTGTACACTTGACCAGTAAATTATAACAAACTATTTATTGTATATGTCTCAAGTGAACACACCACTGTAAGAAACTGTAATGTCCTAAACATCACCAATTTCAGCTTATGCTATGGAAATCAAAGACTCAGCTGACTACTTTTATTGTTAGACTTCCTTGTAAGTACATTCCTTACAAGCTTATTTTCAAAAACTAATTCCCTTAGGCAATGGAAAGCAAATGATGTAACTCTCCATTTTGTCAATTGTCCAGAGAATTTGGTTAACTCTAGTAGCATTTAGAGATTTTAACATTAATGTTATTGTAGGATTTTCTTAGAAGTTATGTTGCAGTTACCGCTGCAATAGTTTATCAGGGCACTGGGAAGTTCACAGACTGAACTTTTGAAACTTGGAAGCAAGCAGATGCAACAAGGCCTGGATTTTCTTGGCTTACAAAGTGAGTAATAGAGCTGCCCTGTGTGTGCTGCTGCCTACAAGCTGAGTAGGATTTCCTTTGTTTCAGTCCATGACATCTGGGCGTATTTCAACAGTTCTCAGCAACTTCAGCTTCAGCAAAAATCAGCAAAACTGTTCATGTTACAGAAGGGGCAAAGTAAGGTCTGGCTGCTAAAATGTAAAATTAGGCTATGACATCATTAAAGATTCCACACAAATCCCACTCTTTAACTGAAAAAAGCCCCAACAACCCCAAACCCACCTTGAAATAATAGTTATAGAGTCCCTTAGTGAAAATAAGTCCCTTAGTGAAATTAAGAATATAATATGAAAATAGCAGTAATGGTTCAGAAGAAAGGTCTTAACAGCCCGGTGTCCTGTCTCCAGCAGTGGCAATAGCTAGTAGGTATGGAAAATGGTTGGAGAGGAAAATGTAGTGAGATTGACCTGGTGTACTTCCCAACCTTCCAAGGATTTACAGTTCAGAAGTTACCTGAGCTGGAGTTAATTGTTGTGAGTGGTTGTTTTAGTCTAGACAGCAGCTTAATGTATCCAATAATAAGTCCCAGGCTTTTGTATTCACACTACCAAGACTGGAAACCTACCAGGGTGTGCAAGGGTTTTCCCTGATCGTTGAACCTGGGTTTTCTTCCTGCTGATACCAAGCTGATGGAGCTGCAGGAGGTGCTGCTGTGAGCTGAAGTCTCACTTCATCTGGAAATCGGATGTAGCTGCATTCTGCACGAGTCTACAAGTTCACACATAAATGGAATATTCTCCTGACAGCTCTTGAGAGCTGACATAGTAGCAATCTGCTTTCTAAATCCTGGTCCAAGTGCAGATCATGATTTTTGGGGAGCAATCTGAGTTTACTCTGCCTATTCTGGTGGCTACTTATTTTTCGTCTACTAAATTAGTTTTCCCATTCTTTTTTCATTTCTTATAGAACAAAGAAAGAGAGAGAGAGCGCTGAATAGGATGGAAAAAAAATTTCTCTATTTTTGCTTTCATCAGAACAAGGAGGAAGCAAATCCTTTAAGCAGGCACCAAAAAGGATTTTTTCATTCTCAGATAAGAAGAAAAAATCTTCTCCAATTTTTGGTAGGATAAACCCTGCTACTTTTGTCTCTCATTCTTACAAAAGAAATAGCAACCCTAAAGAAAAATCAGGTCAGTATTAAATGAGGCCTTATACTGTACATGGACTTCTCCTACATACAGATCCCTGGGAGTGATGCTAGATGTAAAGAAAAATTATTTTACCTTAAATTCCAGAAAAAAATATAGAGGAGACAGAAACCGATTCTAAACTGGTACAATGAAAATCTGTTAGTTTTAACAGATACCCCTTTAATACTTCTACTTATGGAAATTAAATGAGCAATAAAGGCACATGTTGTACTTTGCTTTATGATGGATTGCTCACTGCTAGGTCTCCTTGACTTTACTTTTATCCTTCCTTTCATCACCTTAGATTTCCTACTTAATACCCTAAAAATTACCATAGTCAGATGCCTGTTATTTACCTGGACAAAAAAAAGACAGGGAAAAAAAAAAAAAAAAAGAGAGGGAAAAAACCATTTTTCCTCCAGATTTTAATATGACTTTGTACCAGAGAGCATGGATACTGTTCATAACAGCCTAATAAAATGCATGTATTTTGGAACCTACTTGTATGTATATACACTAGTTTTAAATACTATCTTTGATATTGCTGTATCTATTAATAACAAATAAATATAGTGTATAAAGAAAAAGAAGCACTTCTTAACTGAAAATAAACACAGCATATAATCCTTATGATTAGTGACAATACTCTAAAATATTGAGTTCTTACCTTTTCCCTTGCTAAATTTGCTACACATCAAACTCTACTGTAAGTCTAAATTTTGTGAGATGATGATGGATGTATTGCATTCTTGCAAAGCTGACAACAAAGAGCAAGCAACCTTACTTGACATTATTAATAGGCCAAACACCATGAAAAAATGTGATGGTGAGAAAGTTTTGAGAAAAGAGATTGTGCTTATTTGCCTTTTTGTAGCAGTGTGCTGCATACCACAGCTGCAGTGAAGAAAACATTCCAGTTGAGCAGCATTCCTCTGTATCTTTTCAACGTCTCTGTGGGGGCTAAAGTAGGAATCACTTATTTGCGGTTGAGAAAATAGCAGGGACTTCTGTATTAAATTTTAAATACATTCTGCCCAGAGGATGATAAGATGTTTAAATCAAATGATGAGACATTACCCATTTAAGCAATGCATTAGGAGTATAAAATGGGATTCAGCATGCTGTGAATTCTAAACTCCTGTACTCAGCAAAGAATCACAGACTCATACAATACCAGGTTGGAGTTACAAAATTATCCTCAAGGATAATATGGTCCATTTTTTCCTGGCAAAAGTACAGACTATTCAAGATGGCCCAGCACCCTGTCCAGATGAATTTTAAAAGTGTCCCTGGCCTGTTGATCTCAAGAGTAAATTATAATATTGTAAGTTTTATAATAAAATAATACAAAGATTACAGTGAATTGTTGAGGGTACAAAATTCATTCCAGCATTTTTCTACTTGCTAGATTGATTTTCAGACTACCAGAGCTCAGCCAATGTACAGATGGAAAACAGCCTGTGTAACTATTTCTTGAATAAAAGGCTGGGTAATTTTTAAAATTATTTTGGATTACATTTATACAATGATTAAGTTACAGAATTTGTAACAAGGTGCTTTCCCCATAGAAGTTTTACTGCTATTAAGACCTTCATCTCAGAACACTGAAAGATCTCAAGTGTGACCAGGATATGTGGGAGGAATTCTCCGCCCTCTGTGTAAAGTGAGTGCAGAGGGGATAATGACATTTCTTAATGGCCAAGCCCCTCAACAAGCTCAGAAATGTACTTCTTGAAGACATGTTGAGTCCTAAAGTGTCAGTTTACACTCCTGCAGCTCCCAGATAATGTTATATCAAATACACGTCCTGCAAAACCTGAGTTTAATCTTAAGAGACCACACAAAAATTTTAAGTTTTGTTATTGTTTCAAAGCTACTCAAATTTATCGTGTCCTTAAAATGTGTTTCTCTGTAGACCTTGTAACAGGATTTGGCCATTTAGTGAGTCACTGGGTTGCTTAACTGAGTACCTCCACGCCCTGTTTTTAACACACTGCAACAACATCTGACAAACTCCTTCCAGTCCTGCCAAGTGTCGGTGCCAGCGAGGTGAGTCAGCTGTGTCTTTGCTGCATCATCCCTCTGACATACAGCACTACCAGAGAGGATTAAATAACTAAACACAGAATAAGTCTGAGTTTCAGAGTCATCTTTATCTATTTTAAATGCAAGAGAGAGGCTTCAGCCCTGTCTTAAATGGTATCACATTTTTGCTGAACATATTCCACGTGTTTTGGGGAAATGGCTCCAGTATTCCAATGCTCTCCAGTTCAGCTCTAAACATGCCATGGAAGGATGAGATTCTGAACCATAAGAAGGAAGATCTAATGTTCAAAAACAAAAGTCCCTTCTCATGTGAACTTACACCAAACACAGCCATAAGCATTAAGCAGAAACAGAACAGGGATTCTGAGACCTGATGGCTTGAATTCCATGCAACCTGCTGTAATTTGATTTTTCCCAGAGTATGCTAATATGGAGTCATTTAGAAGACTCAGAAAGGTCTTCTTAGCCCTCAACGAGGTTCCTTATCCCTGACCTAGAGGAATTTATGGCAATTCATTAAAATCAGAGAAAAAGTAGATTAAAATGGACAGAATTGAGAAAATTTATTGCTAATGGCTTTTATTTCATAGAATCACAGAGGAATTGGCAAGAAAGGCCCAGGAGAATTATTTGTTTGCCTCAGAAACCAACTACTGTCCTCCTTCCAGTGTCTTGTTGATTTTTTTCACAAACATTTGTATTAAAACCAGTAACAGTATAATAAATCTATTCAGAAAATCTACTTACTATGGCACTTACTGTCATACTTGATTTAATTATCTTCTTTGAAGAATGACTGCTTGTAGGGTGAAGGTGATTCTCTCCCATCTATCTTCCTCTCTGTAACCCCCTAAACCAAACATAATTCTGAAAAAATAAAATAAAGAATATTTAGGCTCCAACATTGCTCCTATTCTTAGTGTAGTTGGGATGTGAATAGAGAGACTAGAAAATACCTGCAAAGGACAGTAGCTGGAGACTGAAGATGACACAGAATGCTCCATCTTCTACTTGATTGTAATTTATTACTGCATTTGTTACCCGTAAAAAATAAAGAGGAGGGAATGTTTTCCTGAAGGTACAAATAAAAGACATTACTTGCTATCAAGAAGCGAAAAAAAAAACCAGAATCACCTACTATTAGGCTAAAACATAAATTCTTAATTATGATGATTATGTTGTCAGTAGTTGACACAGTGACCTTATAGGACAAGCAATACAAAATTAAACTACCAGTACATTTCTGAAGTTGGAAAAGAAACTGAAACAAAATGTTATTTGTTCTCTTCTCAAATGCCTTCCTTATGTTCCTCAGAACCCCAAGCAATTGCAGCTGTTGGGAGAACCTAAAGCCACTTTCACTGCTGCCAGTCACACTCTCGGACACCCTTAAGGAAACCCACAAGCCACAACTTCATCACTGAGGTTCTTCTAAGTTAGTTCAGCCATAACTTCAGCAAAATTCACAACAGAAAAGCATTTTCCTCTTAAAGAATCAGACTGCCAGTGTTCTCTTACTTCCATTATCTACCCTAGTTCTTCACTGGTATTTACTCTGATCAGCAGTATCTTCTTTTTGGCTAGAAACCATGCAGATTTAAACTGTGATGGGCAAAAATGCGGTTTACTGGACAAGCTTGGACAAAGGAAGAAAACACAGAAGAAATTTTTAAAAGTAGGGTGCAAATTAGGGTGTCCTGGAAAACACAGGAAGGACTGGGCATATCTGAGGTTTCCCCCTACATTCCTGCTGGGACATTCTAAGTACCTCAGAGGCCACTTCATGGGCTAAACATTGGCTGGTCAGGAAATCTGTGTGTGGCTGGGACACTATGGCAGGATAATTTAACTGAGACCTCTGTGTGGCAAGAGATTGGTGCTGGACAAGATTTTCAGCTGATGGAGCAGTACATGAAACAAAGGCAGCACAAGGTAACAGCTGCTGCCTTCAGCCCAGTTCTGTTGTCTCCGTAGTACATTATTCTCTCAGATGGCAGTAATGGTACAGAGGGTGACACTCTAGTCTGAGTTAAGTTGTGTAAAATATGGAGAACATCACAATAAGACTGTCTATAATTACAGAAAATAACAGCTCTTTGTAACTGGTCCAGATTGGATTCAGATGGAGCACATAAAAGCAAACCAAATGCTTCTGCCACGAAATTACTCACTAACTTCCATTTGAAGCCATTTTTTATTCAAAATCATTGATGCTAATGATTTCAAATACAAAGGATATAAAGAGAAGTTACAGCCCAGTTGTGGCTGATTTCAATTTATTGATTTGTTTAAATGAACTAAAATGTTTGCATTGATCTTTCAAAAGAATTTGAATGGGCCCCAAGAATCTTTATCAGAAGGATCTAAGTAGTTCAGCCTAAACCCTTCAACAGAGCCCTCACGATCCATGTTCAACATAGGGGAGTAATCTGACAGACACAAAAGACAGAGCATCCTGCCATGTCATGAAAGTACATAAACCTGGATGACATCGTATCCTGGATGCTCAAATACTGTAATTTCAAATGTATTTATTTCAATTTGTGTGGGGCTTTTTCAAAAACAATGATTCTCTGATCTCTGCCAAATTACCTAAGGAGACTATCTACACTACATTTCTGAAAGAAACCTTGAGCTGAATTTCCCCTTTTAGACCTGTTAATGCAGCTTTTCCTAATTAAAACTTTTAGCTAAAATGAGATATCTAAAGTAAATGCTTTTTCTAGTGGATACAAGTCTTTGTTACATTTTCCCTCAAAAAGAGTCAAAGAGAACAAAAAACTAGTAAGATATTCAGCATAAGCCAAAGTTCAGGGAATTCAGCCTCTGGCAAACCAAACTAAATAAAAAGCTCTTCTATGGAGAATTTCTCATTGCGGATGCTCTGCCTACACACAAGCTTTTCAGACTTAAGCCAAGAGGGGTTTTTTTCCACAAGTTCTTAGCATTGTTTCAACTCCTGTGGCATAATACAGCCAAAGTAGTGAGCTGAGATAATAAAGCTCCAGCCCAGCTATAGCTTTAACTGGCAGCACTAGTAATGTTCTGGCACCATCTGATGTTTTTTGTTTTGCTTGCCTGGGTATAATCTCTAGGCAGACCCACTTTGTTTAGTCAGTGAAACTAAAGAACAAAACAGACTACTAAGGTCATATGCAGCTTGAAAAAGAATGTTATCTAAATTAACAAGCTGGATTTCAAAACCAGATTGTGCACTGGGTACCTTAAACTGGTAACCCCGTGTATAAACACGCCAGTAGGCGACTTCAAGGCATACCAATGCTACAAATTCTAATTGGTAACAAACTAGTATACAATGTGACATGTGAAATGGAGAGACAATTAGAAATCTGGAATATTTCTTATTTTCTAAAACCAAACACACTGCCTCTGAGTGATTCTTTTTCCCTAAGGGGGTAATTTTCCGTTAAATTTAGTTTAACTTAGTATAAAGTTGCAGTGTTATGAGACACTAAACCTACTTCAGCCCTACTATAAAGGTATTTTTATAGTAAAAGAATAAAAAAGGCCGATGGGGGGGAAAGGAAAAAAAAGCTACTAATGAATACGCTAAAGACTGCATGATAAACACAAACCTCATGGCGAAAGCACTATTTCTGCTGCTTTATTGTTGATCCCTAGGAAGGAACATGAGTATCCCTATGGGTCCTGTGAAGTTTTTATGTTAAAGCACAGCTCAAGTTCTGTACGTATGTCAGAGCAGATCAGTGCCAAAACCATGCCTTGTGCTGAACAACAGATTTGCAATTGTCCATAGCACCCGGGGAATTCATTTCACATTCTTGGATCAGTCCACAGGAAATCTGTGTTATATTGAAGCCTTAGCCTTTAAAGGTTATCTCGAGTCGTGAATGATTTTTATACACTGTGGACGTGGAGCACTTTGAAGAGAAGCCCCCTCGGACTCCATTGTTATGCCCACTTTGGTTTAGCCTTTAAGGCACTTCGGACATGCGAAAACAGAGAGGCAGAGGGACAAGCACAACAGCGATAGATGCTAAAAGCTTCCAAGCGGTGTCAAGAGTTTTAGAGAGGAACTAAAAGGTTCCAGAGTGCTTTAGGGGATAGGATGGTGCCCTCCCGCCCTCACACTCCACAGCGCAAGCACGCCGTGCCCTCACCGCACCGAGCCCTCCCTCGCACCGAGCCCTCTGCCTCCCCGGACCGTGAGGGGAAGCCGCGGGGATAGAATCCCTCAGGCAGCGCCCTCAACCACCATATCCCAAACTCCATCTCTGCGGTCACCGGGGCCGCACCCTCCCCGCTCCGCTCCCCTCACGCCCCCGCGCGCCTCACAGCCCCGCCCCGCTGCGCGCACAAACCCCGCCCCGCGGGGCAGA
>VZRN01001083.1:4576679-4606326 GCA_013397935.1 Dasyornis broadbenti | reverse complement strand
TAGTTTGTTGGGTTTTTTTGAAAAGCAAAATGTGAATTAAATGACAGTGTGCCATTTTTTCCATTTTGGATCAGTTTGACCAATGGCTTGATAAATTATTTCATTTTTCCCCTCAGTATTCTTGGATTCATGACTCCACCAATGTTTTCTCTCAAAGGAATAACTTAGATATAGATATGTTTCTGAAGCATTGTGGGTTTTCAGTGTGTTGTTGACTGCACTGAAATATTTAGCAGACAAGGCTCGTTGTGGCTCATTCCTGCCTTCTGCTGGCACAGGAGCTGTAAAGTTGTTCCATGAGCTGGATTCCAGATAAAAAATAACTTTGTGCTGATTTATTTTTTCAGCTGAATTCATTCTGTTGTTTGTTTTAAGCATGTCAGTGTAAAAATGTGTGTTGACACTGTGCTGGGAAGAGAGCATGAAGACAAAGAAATGGTCAGGGAGGAAGGGGAGTTGAATGCAATTTGCTTTTTGTTTGTGTTTTCTGGCAGAAGTGCTGTCTTAAATACACATCAGCTATAGCCTTGATAACCCTTGGGAATCCTGTAGAAATAATCCAGAGAACCACTCGAGTTTGAAAATCTGATTTAAATTCTTGCTTTAAGTGTACTCTTTAAATAAATATTTAAA
Source organism: Dasyornis broadbenti (assembly GCA_013397935.1). Classification (NCBI taxonomy): domain Eukaryota; kingdom Metazoa; phylum Chordata; class Aves; order Passeriformes; family Dasyornithidae; genus Dasyornis; species Dasyornis broadbenti. The sequence goes on along the minus strand of VZRN01001083.1, from coordinate 4,605,693 downwards.
TTGTATAATAAATTGAAAGCAGAACTGGCATAGCTGTGCAAACAGTCTAAAAACAGCGCCAGAGGAAGGTCAGTTCCTTAAAGTATTTTCAAACTTTGTGGAGATTTGACATATGGTGGTATTGAAAGGAGAATCATTCAAAATGTTGCATGCTTAAAGGACTGACTTGTATAGTGAATGAGGGCTGCCAGAAAAAATTGTTGTGTAGGACAGCTCCATATTACGTGTTCTTGAAACCAAATTGGAGGGCCTCCCATCATCTTAGTGGGTTTTGCACCAGTGAATGCCTAAAGAATAGATTTAAGTGCTGTTCATTTGTTCATCATTCCACCAAACTATTTTTAAAACATATGCTGGTCGAATGCTTTGAAGAGCAAGAGCTGTGTGAAATCAGTTGTTAGGAAAAGTACTTGTGATTGTGTAAAAGTATCTTTCCCCTCATGCTTTTCAATACTACAACTAGTTAGCAACTTTAATACTGGTTGGACTGTATTGAAGAACTGCTTATGGGTTAAACAACCCAGCTGTTGAGGAGAGGGACTCAAATTTGGAGTGGTTTTATGAATCTTTGGTGGTGAATTCAAAACAAACTTTGTTGACTTGATTTGAAATGATGCCTCCAAAGCTGCAGTCTTGGCTCAGTGCCCCTATGGTAGAGATTTTCAACAGCTGTGTGCAAAATTCCCAAGAAACAGGAAAAAACCCCACATCTTTTGCACAAACATTCCCTCTGAGGTCTCTGTTTTCCATCCTCAGATGAAATGACACCTTTTTCCGATAATAACTTGATCTGTCACATGCCCGGCAAACAACTCAGTGAGTCTATTGAAAAGACAAATCTGTAGGTGAACTTGTAGTAATAAAAATAATTCTGAATTTATGGTTACAAGAGAAACAATATTGTTGGTCATTATGCAACACTAAATTGAATTTTGTACGTGGTTTAAACTTTATATCACAGGTGTTGATGCACTGAATAAACTGTTAAAGGATTATAATTTAAGTAGTTGACTCCTCTTTAGTAGTTAGGTTGCAGCTGTGGGCCGTTTAGTCTGTAGCTGTGCATTTAGGGGAAGAGGCTGAAGGGGAGGATTCCAGGATTGTGCTGTATCTTTTACAGCCTGATCCAGTTAAGGCCTCACACGTATTAATTTCTCATAGGATTCTCTGAGCAGTGTAATGCTTTGCTGTGCCAGGACCCACAAAATGTTGCCTTACCTATTTCACATATACCTGATACCTGTGGGGGTTAAATGCCCCAGTGGCACCTTAGCTATCGCTGCATTGTTTTATCTCCTGTTTTCTGACTGCTCCCACTAAAGTCCCAACTTTAGCTGCAGAAACAACAGGGCTGTGAGACGCTGTCCCTGAGCTCAGGGAGCTCCTCCTCTGAGACTGGCATGTGCCTTGCAAGGGAGCTGGAGTAATGGTGGGCTGGGAACAGCCTGGAAAGTCTTTAAATTGTTGAGGTCTGTTTCTGCTTGAAAAATTAGTGTTGCCTTAGCATTTGATGGGAAAAAATGATCATGGAAAGTGATCCAAATTTAAGCTTCTCTTATAGATGTAGATAAATTGCAAAGATTGCTGTTTATAGATACAGCTTGTTCCAGCTTCTTCATCCCTAACAGGAAATAAACGTCCCAAGTGGTTTTGCTCATCTGTGTACTTATGTTAGGGATTTCCATGACAGCACTGAGTGAGTCAGAAATGCACCTCTTCAACTTCTGTGCCCTTCTGCGCAAGCAGAACTCGTGCCTGAGAACTTTTGGAGGCAAAGAGCAGCTGGGTTTTATTTGAAACCTTAAACTTGGCATGCAACAGCTAAAACTCAAATGAAATAGTAGTACTTCTGAAGATGAAGAAAGGCTGGGAGCCCTTGGGGTTTGGGTTAGGATTCTAATTTTGTTTTATTTTCTTTAAATAGACCTATACATTATTTTAATTTCTCTTAAGAAGTTGTAGGTTACCTGAAATGTGTTATGTTAGATCAGTTCTGTGTGTGATCAACTTCGTTGTGTGGATGTAGAAGAGAAAGCAATAAAGGGAACATCTTTTTGGGAAATACCACATTCCCCCTGCAGTAATACTCTATAGCTTTGTTCATTTTTACAAAATTTTTTTGAGTTTCAGCTGAAATTTATCTGATATTGCTGTCTGCTTATAACCTGTTCAAGTCCTTTATCATCAAAATCAGTACAGTGTGTATTAAAAGCTTATAGAAAATGTAATTTTGTCTGGTTATAAAACTGATTGTTGAAAAAAGATAGCTGAATATTAACATTTTAAATATAAAAGGAAAGTAAAATGTGGCTTTTTAAAATAGGCATTCAGAGATGTCTTTCTGCAGTAGAAGCTTTTGTTCAGTGAAATGGAACTGTTCCTCAAAACAGTTATGGGATGGCTTTTTTTAAAATAGGATATATTGGATAACCTAATTTCAACCAAAAGATAATAAGAAGAAGCTGAAGCTATTTGAATTGAATTTTTATAAAATCTTAGTTGGGGAGGGAGCCAAATCTAAAACGTCAGCTGAATTTTGTTTTAAAATACTGTCCTGCAGCAACAGTGGAAGGTCTGCTGTCTGCCAGGGAGAGAGTACAGCACTGTGTGTGATTACATCTGCATGCTCTGGATCTCAGGGAGTTCAGTTACTGGAATGATGGGTGCTTTATTGCACTTAGGTGGAATGAGTTCAATTTACTGCTTTCTTATAATTGGGATTAACCAAGTAAAGCTCTGTCTGAAGATGGTGGAATTATAGGTATACAGGCCCACACACTCTGGCCTGTTATTTATATTGTGAATCTCTTTGCAGACTGAGAACATTATAATGTTTAAACTTAATTTCCATTCCATTAAAATGTGGTGTACAAGAAAAAGCAAGGCTTTTACCGTATCTTTTGCAACAGAGTTGATAGTCAGTCTGCATGGTGGAAATGGGGGTTGTTGGGATTCTGCCCTCCCTTGCACTGGGACAAACCCTCAAATTCCCTGCATGTAGCTGGCTGAGGGGTCTAAACCCAGCCAAACCCAGTCTCTTCTGCTGCCTTTGTTTTTTCTACTGTGGTTCTGTGCCTGTGCCCAGCACAGGGAGCTGAAGGGCTTTGCCTGGCGTGCGTGATCTGGGCAGTTGGACGTGGTTGGGTCCCTGCAGCTGCTGCACAGTTCCAGCCTCAGTCCACATATTTTCTTTCCTGCTAGGATTATGCCTATTTTTCTTCCAGAAACCACCAGAGGGAGTGATAAGCTCTCAGAAGTGCCCTCCCATTTAAGGAGAACTCTCAAGACAGTAAATATAAAAAAAAAAAGTGTACCCTAGTGAGCTATGCCCCAAATACACACAATTTCTCATAGGAAATTGTTGGGGAAACTTTGTTACTAGATCCTTTCTTGGGTTTGAGGTTCAAAAAAAAGACCAAAATAAAACAATGCTCCAAATAGTCTTCCCCATGTACTGGTTTTCTAAAAGAAATTATATATCTGTAGAATATGGAGGCGCTGCTGGTCTTTACTTCCATTTCACTTTGACCAGCTAACGTATGCTGATGTGAAAACAAGTAGATTAATACTGATGGCTTCTAACATTCAGAAGACAGCCCTGATAAATTAGAGCCTGAATTGAATGGGAGGTCAGCTAAAACATTATTTGAAGCCCCAAGTGCTGTACTTTTGCATTACCTTTAGTGAATAGGACTTGCTAGGACTGCTTCATTCTTTCCTTGTAGCTATACCTAAAACGTTGCGCATGAAGAATAATTTGTTACTGTTAAGACTGATACTTCTTGTCCTGTCTCTTTTTTTCCATTGATGTCAGCAAGATTTTGTTGTCTAATGGCTTCAGTGAAAACAGGTCTGGTGATAATAACATCAATATATTGTCTTGATGAAATTCTTGATACACTGTTGAAAAGAAGTGGGTATTTCAGAAGATGACAGCAAGAAAATCTGTTCACGAGACACCAGTAACAGTTGTTGTTTTCCTGATCTGAAAGAGTGTAGTTTGAGTATTTGGATGGCAAGAGAGAAGGGGTTTTATTAGACAGGGCCACCTTTCAGAGAAGGCTGCAATAGCAAGTCATTTATCATCTGAAAAACTGAAAGTGTGTGTGTGTGTGTGTGTGTAGTTAAAAACCAGCACATGTTTTGCATTTATCAGAAAACTGAGTATTTAGGATGACCTAAATGTTTCCCTTTTTTTCTCTGTCTTAAATTTGTGTGTGTGCTACTTGGGCTTGCCACTATTGCCCAATAACAATGGTTACTGAGGACTTTACTTGAGGCGGTGGTGGGAATAGCTGAAAGCTCAAGTATCACAATTTCAAGCTGGAAGTGAATTGACCGTTTAGAATTCCCTGCTTGGGGGTTGAAGCTTTTTTTGTCACTGCTTCTAACAGATGATAAAGAAGAGATTGAGTAATTTTGCAATGTAGATTAGTCTACAGATTTGAGCACTGTTATGGATGTGGGAATCCTGTTTTCTGACCTGGCCTCCAACTGCTTAAATGGCTACAAACATCAACTTTTCTAACTGTAATAATGACAGTGGGCTGTACTAGCTAGGAAGTAAATATACAAATATATCTAAGCATGAATTTTGTATCTGCATAAAAGGGGTATGAATCAGGGAAAGTTTCTGACAGATGCATAACTTCATGTGTACAATTCTTCCTGCATGCTGCATTTTATGGACACTTTTCTGAGAGTAGGAGAGAAAGGAGGAAGATGTGAATCAGCATACTACTGATTTTTAATATTTCCCAAGTACTTTTCTTCACTTCTTTTTACTTTCTACAAAGGCGTGGACTGCATCTTATAAGTATTTCTTGAACGTATCTAGAAAACTTCTTGAAGTGGGATATTGTATTCTTGTTTTTTAAAGGATTCATTTTCCATACCATGGTGGTGTACTTCTGTGTAGGAACTAACCTGTTTTGTAACACAAGTTGCATCTTGTTTAATCAGTCACTAAAACACGATACAAAAATGCTTTATTCTTTCTCTGTTGCTTTGAATAACTTTCTTCTTGCTGTGTTTGTTAACCCACTGATCTGTTTTGTTTCTTTTTCAGTCAAAAGACAAAATGATGAGAGGCTCACGCCGAGGGTGTGTTAGACTCAGGGTAAGTGTTGTTTTCTTGTGTACTGAATGACTTACTTTGTATATGTCCTAATGGAGAGAACTGCAAGGAGACTTTTGAGGTTTGGGCTCTATTCCTGACTCTGCAAATTACTGAAATAGTGAAAGTATTTAAAGAAAGAAAACATTAGAGGTCAAGTGACATGCTGGGCTAATTACACTCTATAATTTATGTATGGTATATAAATATTATACATTTGATATGATATATTAGAAAGCATTCTATGGCAGAGTACGGGGGGTTAGTAGTAGCATGCTATGAAAAAGTTGCTGTTTGCAGTTCTCATTTCTCTGTGTGTGGAGGTACAGGTGTAATTACACAGATAGATATGTGTATATATTGTTCTGTATTTGTAGAAGTCATGGTGAAACTGCTTCCTTCTGTCCTGATTCGTTTCTCTTTTCTTACTGTACCCTCCATCCTGCCAGTTTGGACACTCCTTAGGCCTGCCCTTTAACTGGGCTTGAGCTTAGTGAAACACAGGAGGATTGAAAAGGGAAGGGAGGACACTGCTGGCAAAGTTTTTGAAATATGGCTGGAGGAGAGGGATACAAACTGGGGAAAGAGAGGCAGAAGATGCAGAGCGGGAAAGCTGAGCATTACCTGTTTGAGGTACTCTGGCTTGGGACATATAACCTGGAGTGCTGCTCTTTCAGCTGGAAGTGGCAGTACTGAAGTGAGGTGGGAATGCTGTGATATCTTTGCACATTGCCAGTTTCTGCCTTGTGGTCATGCTTGTACCAAAACTATTTCTTTCACAAGTCATTTTCCTGTGTTTCCCATTTCTCATAGAATCTCTGGTTCCAGCATGCAACAGTCTTGTGAAGAGCTGATGCAAGCCGGGGGAAGGAGTCAGGAGGATAATGGATAGAAACGGGAGCATTTTGAGTCTTTAATTAAGAGAAGTCTGGGGAAGGGGATCTGTGGTCTTACAAGAAATGTGATGAGTGTTGAAGGAGAACTGTGCATTTTCCAGTTACTCCTTCCTTCTGTTGCTACTCCTTTCTAGTCTTTCTGTGGGCCTGTTACAGGGGTACCTGTGTTAGGTATCTGAGACTCAGAGAATCCCCATTCACTCAGATTCCAGATGACTTCTTTGCACTTTGCCTTGCTTGATGTATTGATACCTTTTCTTAATCAGAATTTCTTTAAGAGAACCACTTACATAAGCTCAAACCACTGTCTAGAACAAGACATTCCCAAAGATTCATGAGGATGTTTTTTTCATTGTGCAGAAAAATTCAGTCTGAAAAGCCATGCCTGCTTTAATAGTGCTGTGAGTCTGTCAGCGTGGAGGTTGGCCTCAGCCTGCCAGTTTAGGAAATATTAAAACTGAACAATCTGTTCAATATTGCATGGTAGATCTTTATATGTATTTAACATAAAATAATCCCTTTCTTTTCTCCCATCTGCCACTCTTCCATCCCAAATTTTTCTTTGGAGTTTTCTAGACACTTATGGACTCTCCCATCCTTTCTCTGAATATGTATGGTTTGCTTGGTTTTTGGTTTGTTTTTTTTTTTGTGAGGGAGGAAGGAATCTTCCTTTTTTTTGCTTTTGTAAAGCAGCTCCCCTGGCAGATGACAGTGATACTGCTAGCTGAACAGATGGGCTTCTGCAGTCTGAAATTCTATCGAAGAGGTTTTCTGTTTAGAGTAATTGTTGATTTGTAACTGTAGGTGTGAACATAAACAAACATGTAATTTAAGCAATTTGGCTAAAATACTTCCTTTTCTCTTGAATGGATCATTAAAACTTGTTCCTCACCTTTTTGCTCTTGATACGCTTTTCATAGGCCTGAAGTTTCATCTTCAAATTCTTTTGCTGATTATCTTAGTGTACTTAGGGAAGTGTATTCATAGAGGATTCTGTATCATCTACACTATGCTTAAGTCCTGCTAAAGTTTTCTGGAATGTGCTTAAAAGTTTCCCACTCTTATTTTTAATTTTACTTGTTCATATGTATTATCTGCATGACAGCAGAAGTATCTCCGGTGCTTCTGGCTGAGACCCTTTGCCTCAGCATTGCAGTTACAGTGTGTGCACTGTACACGGGTTTGTGCTGAGCTCACAGGCCCTGGAGAGCTCTCCCTGCTCCCATACTTAGGATGGGGCAGGATTTAACTGTCCTAGTTTGTGTTTAGCCTTGTGTGAGTTTTACCTACTTCCTCTGGGGAGAATATCTTGGTCATGTTCTTGGTGATTTGGTGACTTACAGGTTTTTGGTATCTTTAGCCTGGAGAAAAGGAGGCTCAGGGGTGGCTTTATCACTCTCTACAGCTCTCTGAAAGAAGGTTATAGTGAGGTGGGGATCGGTCTCTTCTCCCAGGTAACAAGTGACGGGATGAGAGGAAATGGCCTCAATTTGCACCACTGGAGGTTTAGATTGGACATTAGGGGAAATTTCATCACTGAAAGAGTGGTCAGTCATTGGAACAGGCTGCCCGGGGAAGTGGTGGAATCACCATCTCTGGAAGTGCTCAAAAGATGTGTGGATGTGGTGCTTGTTGAGATAATTCAGTGATGAACACAATGGTGCTGGTTAACAATTGGACTTGATGATCTTAGAGCTCCTTTCCAACCAGAGTGATTCTATGATACAGCTGTTGAGAGGAATGATATTGTACAGCTTGCAGTGACCTTCATATTTACTGCACAGCAAAACACGTACTTAAAGTGCCAGATATTTTTTTATCTAAAGGTATGCTAAAAAAATGAAATCTGGTAGTTGTTGTGTGCTGACACTAAAAGTATTCAGAATTATACTGGCTTAGATGCACTTTTTAGGTGCCTCTTTTATAGTGATCACAGAGCTGTCCATGAAAAGCCTATATGGAAGACAGTCTTGGAGAAGTAAAGTGGCACATTGTATCAGGGGAGGGAAATAAAAGAACATTTTGGAGCTATCGTTTCCTGGTATATTGCCTTGGATATCAGATGGTTGGTGCTGTTCATACATAGGACTGTTCCTGCCACTCTGCTGTAGGGAATGTGAGGAGTGTGTGTGAGTAACACTGACTCAGCTCCCTCTGCATCCAAGTCTGTAGCAAAACCATCCTCAGGTTTTGGCCAGCCTGATGTATCCTTGACCCCCAGCCCTGCAGCTGCTGTGGGATGCTTGGCTGAGTGAAAGGAAGAACTGATTGGAATTAACTCACAAGTTCTGGTAGTATTGTTACTGTTTGTGTACTGTGAGAGTAAGGGCAGAATTTACCCTTTAAATATGTGCACCTTCCAGGGATGTCTGTTTTGTGGGAGGGGGAAGGATACAACAGATCCTGGAGCTGTGTCTCTTTGGAGAAAAGGAGAAAAGAAACTGAGTAAATCCACTAGTGATTTTTGAGCTAGATATTACAATTTATTGGAGTTGGCAGAGACCTGGAATTGTCCTTTTTTGTGTGTGTCTTCTCCTGGGTGAAACTGTTATTTATTGTAAGTGTTGGAGGGGGCAGGAATGAAAATGTGGATAGGTTTGGTAAATAGCTAAGCACAGATGGTCTTTAATTTATTTGCATTTCCTTGTAATAATTAATGAAGAATTCGAAGACAAAGCTAGTTGCTTTTGATATATCCTGATTACTTACTGTTAATATTTACTTAGGGACTGAAAATTAGATCATGCAGTGTACCAGTGACATGACATGATGGGCCAAATTCATTCTGCTAGAATGATTTATTTTGTATTACAGGCTAGTAGATAAAATCAGGTCAAGAGCTTCTTTTTGTAGCGTACTTACGAATTATTATTTTTATACGTGGAAAATACGTATAAAATATTGCTTCTCACTCTTCTTTAAAATATAAGTTGGAATATAGTAGAGAACTGCTGCAGCATAAAGCCACCTCCATTACAAACATAAAAGATGCATATTATTATCCAGAAAATCACCTTTACAAACATTTAGCATTTTTTTTCTGCAATGAAACATTTATTGTTTTAAAGAACTGAGAATCTTTCTGCTCTTTACTGTATTCAGTTTGCCTCTAATTTGTCAAAGCTTTTTAGATTCCAGTGGTGTAGTGATAGAGTGTCTGCTGCTGATGTCACTGCTTGCCTTATCAGGATTTTGTTCTTTGTTTCACAGGGAGCTGTGATTGGTATAGACGATGAGGACGACAGCACCTTCACAATAACTGTTGATCAGAAAACCTTCCATTTTCAGGGTGAGCTGAAAGAAGAGATTGTTTTTTCTTATAATAGATTCCACTTGTATTTGATGGATGATTTTAAATGTTTGGCAACAGAACAGCATGAATGAGCACACTGAGAACATTCTGGATCCAGGGGTGCTGCAGGTTAGGCAGGGATTTACATCTGCAGTGGATACATATGTGCTAGAAAGAGACTAGCTCTGGCAGGATTTGGAGATTAATAATGTAAAGAATAAATCACTCAAGGGGAGAGAAAGTAATGTGCTTCTGATTATGGGTTTTGCTTACAAAACGTTTCTGATCTTCGCTATCAAGATACAATTATGCATTTCTTTATGAAGAGAATCAAGACTGGTCTGAAGGTTGCAATTTGTATCCAAATAGAACTTAATGCTCAATTATGAGGAGACTAGAGGCAACATTTGGCTTAACGGTGGAGCTTTGCTTCAAGATTTACCAGCTTGCATTCATTTCATCCACATTTCTGTGTCTTGTCTGCCAGTCACCATTTCTCTGCTATTATCCTTTTATTCACATTTCCTAACACCAATGCCATCTGCCACTGCTATGTTTCGTCATTGCATGCTATGGCTCACCGGTAGAAAGGGTAAGGCTCTATATAATTGCTATGTACTCCTTAAATTATTCTATCTGCAGCAGTAAGACAAAATACTGTGCTAATATTGAATAGAACACTTCCTTTTTCTGAATGTAAAAATCCTAGGGAAGTGTGATGAAAATATTTTGCAAGTAACATTTGTTAGTCCTTTTGCTTTTCCTCTAAAATGTAGTGACTAAATAATTTAATTGCTTTGTATAGAAACTGTAAATATCCAGGAGGCATATCTGCATTAAAGTAGTCATTTTAATTTATGTAAACTGAAATAATTCTATAACTTATATTGTACTGTACATATTTTTAAATCAGTGATTTGCAAATGGGAGTTATCATTAATACTATTGCTTTTGTGAGACTATTTCTAATGATAAATATTAATTGTACACCGTATTGTCACTGGCTTCTGTATTCCTTGTGCTACAGTTTTTCCTAAATGCTGCTGCTGTCCTCTGGCTTTTCACTGCATTAAGCCTTGTAAATATACCTTCATAATGCTGAGCTCACAGTAATACTTAAATCTACTGTTCCCAAGGATAACTGATAAAATGCAAGCTAATTGCTAATGCAGTAATGGAATGCTGTACTGGGGCAGCCTTTCAGTACTACAAAGCTAAATACTGCTGAATATTTGAGAACTTGATACAGGTAAATCTAGAAATCTCTAATCTTTAGTTACTAAGATAAACCTTTTTATACATCTTGTTTTCAGTGGTTTGTTATATGCTGTATTCTCCTTTGGGTAGCCAGATGTCTTAAGAAAACTGATAGTATTTGACACAAGTAATGTTCTACTCTAATACTGATAAATTTTGAACAGCAATGTTGTCACATCTTGTGCTTTATAATTTCCCTTTCTCTGCATTTCATATTAGGCCAGGATTTATGCATGCTCCTTTAGTGTACAACTAAGATATTGTACACTATTTTCTGTATTACGCTTTTTCTATTAGCATATTATGAAGATAACGTCCCTGATATCCAGGATATTGTAATGATACAAGCACAGTACTAATATACGTGGATTTAATGCAAAAATGTATAAAGACAGGTAAAGATATCACTCCTGTGATATTTCAGTATAAAGAAATGCTGTGGAACTATATATGTAGTTCTTACAGCCACTGTAAATGCTTTCTCACCTCATGCAACCTCTATGTCATATTTATGTCAAATGTTTGTTCATTATATTAAATTGATTCAGTATTACACAGGTTTTAACTTATGCAAAATGTAGGTCACTGTCAGTCATGAGTAGCAAGTGGTTAATGTAAACATTACAAAATGTATGCTGAGACTACATAGAATATGTAGGGCAGATTCTGGGAATAATCCAAGAAAACATACAAAATTCCTAACAATTTCTTCCGAACTTTTAATACCTGATTAAAACAGAGCTTCTGTATTGCAAGATAGTCATAGCTATAAATACATTCACCCTATATAAAAGAAGAGTTGGACAAGAGAAGACTGCAAGAATGGCAACTTAAATTCTTCCTTCCTTCTTGCTGCCTTCCTTCATTCTCAAGGACAGACAGGGGTTCAAACAACCTGGAGCCTTGCTAGGGAAAAACCAGAGCTGTAAAATCCAAGCTTTCAAAGATCTGCTGATGTAAGTAGGGGTACCATCTGCAGTGGAACAGTTTCTCTTTCAGGCTCTCGATTTACTCAGACTAATTGGTGCTGTGATGAAATTTCACTGACAGGCAGTGATAGAATTGGAATTTGTGAAAAATAAAAGAAAAACTTCATTCTGGGTTAATTAATTATTTCTTAATGTCAGTTGCTCAAAATTGCATGTCTGGCTAACACTCTAGAGATGTAAGTACTGAGATGAAGGGCAAGTAAGTAATTTAAAAATGTCTGATCAACTTCTCACATGAAGTTGATTCCGTATGTGTGTGTATCTGTGTAACTGAATTTGTGAAGTGCCAAAGCTCCAGTGTCTCCCACTAAGATTTGCCTGTCACTGGATCTTGGTAAATTCGGAGTGTTTCTGGTGTAGAGTTCATATTTTGTTGCTGCTTGTTACAGTCTCCCTCTCTTCCTTTCTCAACTGTGCTTCCTAGTGGCCACCACTGTGTTGAACATCAGTTAAAAAGTTTTTATTAGCAAAATATTATAGGTTTTGAACAATGACTAGGTACATCCCAAATGGGATCCGTTTCCTTAGTACCTGGGTATAAAGGAAAGAAGTTAATTGAATAAATATGGGCAGTAAAACAAACCACATATTTTGTTTTTACTTTAGCCCTGCTAGGGTGCCCAGCAGATTTTTTCCCTGCATTTTGTTGTTATGTACAGGTATATTGATGCTTGTTCATATTGGAGGGGGAGGGGAGGTAGAATGACTCCAGACATTCTAAAATAGATTTAAAAGTAATGTATTTTATCTCCTGATTGGTCCTCATTTGGTCATGCTGAATATCCGGTTTCATAGCTTGCTTGTAAGGCTTCTGTATTAGGTAGATCTTAATGTATTCCCTCGTGGGTTTTTTCAGATTAGATGCAAAAATCCATTCAAGTTGCTGTAAGACATTTGGGACAATACTTTTAGTTTAATTTACATTTCTGTCAGGAAGCTTTTTCTTGGTAATATATTTTTCCTTGCTGCAGTACATGTCCCTGTTCTAAATGTTCCATAACTTTCAAGCACTGTGGGGGTTGGTTTTGTTTTTAACATCTTCATACCATCACCAAGCTATAAGCTCTTTCCATTTGGAAATTCACTTTGATCCTTCACATTACTTGCTGTTCTTTCTCCTCACTGGGATGCTCGTGACTTAAATTCAAGAGTGGGAACATGATGTTCAAGAGACTCTGGCAAGGCTATTGTTGTATTTCTTCTTGATATTTGATTTGCTGTCTAACCTGAAGCAATAATAGCTTCTATTTGGACTGAAATACTTCACTAAACTCTCATTGTATGCAGAAAAAAAGGATTTTTAAAATATTTTTTTTAATCAGATTTTTAAACTTATACCTGAAAACCCAGCTCTTATTCTTACAGCCTGCAGTAGAGTTCCTTGAGAGGCAAATCAGTTTTGTCTCCACTGTTCTGTGTAATAAAGGATTCAAAGATTGGAAGCAATCCAATGCATTGATCTGAGATGATTTTGCTTTAGCTTTTGTCTTTCCTTTCCTATTCCTGCCACAAAAGTATCTGAGAAATGAAGCATGAATGTTGCTGTGCAACTTATTCTCCTATTACATGAAAGCTGTCAGCTGATAAAGGTAGATTTCTCCTTCTTTCCCATCCTTCCCCAGTTCATAGCTTGATTGGTGTCTGCCCACCATCCCAGCTGAGGAAAAAGGGAGACATGCTGTAAAAGCAAGGATTTTTTGTTGATGTGGGAGGCATTATTATTGAGGATGTACTGGAGTCCACAAAGGCCTTAGTTGCTGATCAATGTCAGAATTTGAGATCTTAAGTATTTTTATTAAGTATCGAAGTTAATTGTATTGGTTTAATACCTGTGTTTCAACACTACTTGCAGAAATAGTCAATATTTATAGTCTTCTATAAATCTTTGACATTGTCCACCAAGTAGATAACAGGAAGCTGACTGCTCTTGTGGTAAAAGGAGGCACTTAAGTCTATCACATTATCTGATTTAAATAACGATTCAGATATTGCAGCCTTTAAAAAAAAGGTAGTTTTAGAGCTTTTTAAATTTGATCTTGGGAGAGAGATTTTGGTGTGAAATCTGGGTCTATGCTCAGTGATGTCTGTAACTGCTATGACCACATTGTTTGTCCTAAGTTAACATTTTTCTGGGTCTTTTAGGGTTCTGGTGATGCTGAAACAATGAATTCCTCTATGCTGTGCTCAGCTGTGCTGTCATATTGCAGAGGAGGATGAGCAGCTGTGCTAAGAGTAAAGCTGAGCTACTTCTCCTCCTGCCTTTACGTGACCAGGTCTGGGCTGCACGAAGTTCTGGGCTGCATCTCATCCTTCCCTGATTGGCACAAGTGCAAAAATTCCTCTGCAAGCCAGAACTAGGTGTAGCTTTTGCAGTGGTTTTTCTGCCTTCCCCTCTCTTCCCTCTGCCTCCTTTTTGCTATTGATGTATGACACTGGTATTTTGAGTAGATGGAACATGTGACCAGAGAGCAGGGAATGGTGCATGGTTGTGCTTTTCCTGTTCCATGCAGGTCATTTTTGCAGCAGCAGCATCCTGTGTTGTAATTGTCTGTTTTCCAATCACCCCATGGTTATACCACTTGTAATGGGACTCTCTGTACTCAATTGTTATGGTCCTGTATAAACACTTCCTGGTTTTCTGTTTCTTGGGGTTGAAACTGCAGATTTCAAAATATGTGTTAAACTGGAGAGTAGCAAAGAAATAATACCATGAAACAGTATCTGTATAATGTGTTGATTTGTTTTCTTTTTTTCTTCCTCTGCAAGAAATAGTATATTTATTACTTGTTACTTTTGGCATCAATATGAATCTATTATCTCAACTGTATATGCGATACATGGCAGCTGTTTTGGAAGGGGACGAATGGCCAGAAAAGGTCTCACTATAAAGAGTGGAGGGGTACTGAGTAGTTCAACACTTTTTTCCTTCTATTTCAACAAGAACTGCCAACTAGCAGTAATCTCAAGTTTGACCTATTAAATTGACGACTACTTTATTAGCTCAGAAAATGGTTATATTTTTGTTCTTCTATTTTGATTTTTTTTTTTTCAAGCCAAAATATTGTTTCTACCTTAAACTAGTAGTTTCAGAGCTTTATCAGTGTGATCTGCAATGGAAAAAATTCTTTACTGTGAGAGCGGTGAGGTCATGGCACAGGTTGCCCACAGAAGCAGGGGTGCCCCATCCTTGGAAGTCTTGAAGGTCAGGTTGGATGGGGCTCTCAGCAACCTGGGATAGTGGAAGGTGTCCCTGCCCATGGTAAGGGATTGGAATGAGATCATCTTTAAGGTCTCTTCCAACCCAAACCATTCTGTGATTCTATGATTGATTTTAAATGTAAACGTACCCTAAAAGCCATTTGCACAGAATGTATCGTATGAGGTATTCTTTAGTGTTACTATTATTAATATTTAAATATTATTCTCTAGTAAAAAACCAGATACTTGCAGATTTTTCCCGCACTCAGAAATGTTTAATTACAAAATTACACATTATATATGGATTTCCAGAGAGAACTGATAGCAACTTGGTTGTGTGTTTCCTTTGTCACAGAAGTTTCCACCCAAAGCAATGTTTATGGGCTGATTATAAATCTTGCTAAAAAAGCTTTTGAGATCAGGTAACAATGAAAGAGCAGTTTAGTTATTTCTCAAGATGACAGATTAATCTTACTAACACATTGTACACAGGAGACCTTTTGATGCTTTTTGTTTGGGCAAGGCTAATGACTTTGTATCTTATGACTGCACAGGAGTTTCCTGTAGGGATGGGGAGATCAGGATGGTCGGACACCTGCAGAACAAAAGGAGGGTTGATTTATATGTGTGGGTGGAGAATGGCATCGGGGGAGGATTAACAGAAGGGAGAATAATGATTGTGACAACTCCAAAATTATGATACAGAGGAAATAATATTCAGCCTACTGACAGATGTGGGAGCTGCATATGTTAGAAGGATATTTGTAAGCAGTGGAAGTACAGTGCTTTGCTAGGCTTGTATGAAACCCTGCTTCATCTTGCATGTTTTTCTGTGGTTTGAAAGGCCTTCAGTGACTTTAAATAGCAATTTATTTAGCCATGGAACAGTCCTGTGATGCGTGACTTTTCCACCTTATTGAGCACTACTGATAAAATCTCTCTCCATTGAGACTGGTGGCAGAAATCCTATCGATCTCAGTGTAGCCAGGATTTCATCTCTATTATCTGGTTATTTGTGTGTAAAGATACTACATTAGTACTGCACTTGGCTGAGAAAATACAGGAATTTTGCATACAAATCAGTGGAAGTTTTGTCAGAATGAAGGCTGCATAATTGACTCTATTGACTCTGTGGGTGTAATAGACTCTTCTTACTGAGTTCTGCCTGTAAGTAGGTCACAGTGAATGAAAATAAAATATGCATTTCTTTTTGTGACAGTATGATGTGTTTATAAGTTATCTAGTAATTTTTCTTTCGCTAATTCTTAGGGTTTTTTTCAACCTAATGCCCATGTAGATGCACACACAAAAGAAAAAAAAAAGCACCAGTATGCAGATTCTGAGGTGATATATTTTTTGTGTATTCTGTCTTCCAAGTACTGCTGTGCATGACCTAGAAATGCTGGTGGTAAATGCTGTGTCGTGGAGCAGAGTTGTTAAACTTGTTTATATCTAATCTTTAGATGCTATCAAGCTTAGGCTGGAAAAAGTAATCTGTTTTATGCTGTACTTTAACATTTGGTATACGTTATATAAACACATATAATCTCTCCACAGCAAAGTAAATATTATAGGAACTTTAAATTATAAAATTTATTCTCTATTTGGGAAATTAATAGAGGCTGAAAGCATCTAATGTAGTTGCATTTCATTTGCCTTCTTATCCTCATAGAACAGAACTTTTTTAAATCCCTGCTATATCTGACTTAGCAGTTTGGGAAATTGAGAGATAAAGGACTATTTCATAAAACAAAAGGGAGTTTTAAACCACATTTTTTCTGAATAACAGAAATTCTTCAGTAGAAGCAATAATTCTTGTGTTTAGTACTTTTTTTCATTGTATAATTTTCTCCTTGGTCGGATAAGGACTTTGCATTTCTTTCCTTGGACCTTCTCTAGGAAAAAGTTCAGCTTTTTTTTAATATAGGATTGATGTTAAAATATCTTAGGAATAAGCTCAACCAGACAGATCACAAAAAATACACATTAAAAAAAAATTGTTACCGTATTAAAACTCACTGTAATGAATGACATACTTTTCAAGTGTGTTTCTCTGAACTAGTCATAAGTAGGACTGTGATCATGTTAACTACCCTGTACTTGTCTTAGATATGCCTGAGATGTCACAGTAAATTATACAGATGTCTTTCAAAGGACACACCATAGACATAGAGGAGTGAAGAGTTAGGCATATGGGAGCAAACTGTAATCTAGCTCATAAATACTAATTCTACTAGAAAAAAAAAAAGTAAAAATAGCTTAACTGACATAATCACAGTAAATTGCAATGTTTCAGCCATTAATAATTCCAGTCTCCTGCACACAGCAGTGATTTTGCAGCTCTGTGTGGATTTAGCTTCTTTCACGTGCAAATGTTCACTGTTAAATTGCAGTAAAAAAATGTATTAATATTTCTAGCACTCAAAATAAGAGAAAAACACAGGCACTGTTAGTGCCCTCTCAACGGCAGACATAACACTGCTATTTTTGTGGATAGTTGATGCTCTAGCACAACTTGAATTTCAGCTGACCAGGTAACTCTTGCATTAACCCCTCAGACTAAGAACCATCTTTATGTTTTTAAGTATCAGGTATTTCTCGTGTCCAGGTGTCCTTCAGTGTTTTTTGTTTGTCTTTTGTAATACTGTTATTCTAGAGTCAGCTGAGGAAAAAGCAACTTTCATCTCTCTTTCCCCCTCCCTTTCCTCTCTTTCCCTGGAGAGATAATATTCGTCTATTTTTGTATAAGCACAATACTAGGGTAGTTCCTTGGACTAGACAAGAATTGCCTCATCCCAAATATTTTGTCAGAAAGAAGTTCTGGAGTAGCTTTTACATAGGGATTGAGGAGGGACTTTAAAATGGAGCCTGATCAAATAATGGAAAAGTTGGAGTGATTTCAGGGTACTTGAGGCATGGGACTAATGAGCAGGGCATTCTTGTCCCTCCCTGCTGAAGAAAGCATCTGCAGATGCAGAGTAGATATTATGTAGTGTGCATCACAAACTTCTTAGATGAAAAGGTATTAGAGGTTTTTCTTTGACCAATGTTACCTTCTTTAAGTGAAAAACATCTTGGATATTTAGCTTTCTCTACAGATGGGTAGATAATGATCTCTGACCATTGTGTGTAGGTTTTTCCCATAAATTCTTTCTGAGTGTGTCGACTAATCTCTTTTTTGAATGTTCCCATTGATTTTTTTTTTTTCATCAGTGATCTTTTGGCAGCTGTTCAGTTCTAAATTGCTTTTACCATTAGGGAGCTTTTACTTGCACCTAATCTCACAGCAGCCATTTTGATTAGATTTAATATAACTTTTCTTGCATCTTGCTTTACTAAAAACTGCATCCTACTGGTTTTCTCCATGGTTTTCTTAAGACTCCGTGGAGAAGAGCCAGGAAGATGTGCTGTTGATGATAGATGGTCTGAAATTAAACCAGTGTCCTGAACAGAGAGTGCTTAAAAGGTTTTGATGCTGTGTGTTTCCATGCCGTAAGCAGTCTTCTCATGGCAGTGTTCCTGGATTTATCGTGCCTGAGACTCTGTCTAAGTAGCAGGATTGATGAGATTCATGTGTTCTCCCTAAGGACTGATCATGCTATGCCAGAAGATTGCAATGTCTAGGATATGAGGAAAAAACACAGCTTTTTCCCCCTCTGCTGAGCCCTGGTAGAGAGAGCTATAAAGGGGTCATTAAAAAAGCAGAAGTTTCAAAAATTTAGTTTATTTATGAACATGGGAAAGTCAGTTCCATTTAGGAACTGTATGGATTGGTTGTTTTTTAGGTCTTCCCTGTTGCTGTGAGGCCTCTGTTCTGTTGGGGGTTCAGATACAAGTCAGAATGTGATAACCTTTATTAATAGGCTACTGTATATTGAGATTAGTATTTAACTAATACCGTGACCTCTTTTTGCTGGCAGTATGGAAGATCACAGGAATCCTGCTGCAATACAAGGATTAATTCACGGGTCTGCAGCTTAATTGTTTCCTTTTTAGTTTAAATAATTGTGAGAAGAAACCCTTCAAAATGGGATATTTGTATCCCATGAATTATTTAATAGCTCCTCAGTGACTTGTACCCCAGTTCCCCAGTAAGATATTTTTTGGGACTGGGAGACGGTGATTAAAAAAAAATACCACAGAAAACCAGAAAACAAACCCAAGAAACCTTGCACACATTGAAGTAATGTTAACCAGACATTTTGGACTTTCAAAAAGTTAAAGCACTGATACATTTCAAATACTGATAGATAATTGACACAGGTAACTGTATATGTTTAGTGTTTGGTGGTCACCAGTATAAGAAGAACAAATTTGATTGATATGTCTGGCAGGACTAGGCCAAGGGGCCTGGTTTTGATACGCAGAACCAAAGCAACTAAGAAGCATTAAAATTTATTCTAATTGACTAGTTTAGTAATTGAAATTAGTGTTAAGGTGTAAGCTATGCTGTGCAAAAAGAACAAGGTGCTTATGTGTGCATGTGTGTACAGAATGTGAAAAGAAAAATTATAATTTTCATGTTGCAAAATGTATTCAGCGTAATACAGTTGCTGGGCAGAGTTCACAGGGCCTCTGTCCCTCCATCCTGTCTGCCTTCACTGCATTATAAGCTTGTCAGTGCCTGCTCCAGCTTCTCAATTAAAATATGGATCACCAGTTTGAAGAGTCCTGTAAGTCAGATGTTCTTTCTAATGGGCTATTGAGAGTATCACAATGGCAAATGCAGCTTTTTAATACTTGCTGCATTTCCTGCAGGAAAGTCACCTGCTGTTCTGAGTAACATTTAATTACTTTAACTTCCTCCTGCAGACTTTCTCTGCATCTGAAAACACTTTGGTAGCCACTTTCCCTTATGTCTAGTTTTAATTTGTTCAGGTTAATGGCATTGTGACCAAAATACCTGTAGCAATTGATCATGTTCTATTCTAAAAGAACAATGAGGAAGGACTGACTTGGAGTAGATGGGAAAAATGTGTATTTTTTAGGAAAAAGCTAGATAGATTTCAAACTTTTACTGTGTGTATAATGGAAGTTTTGCCCCACTATTTTGTAAGGCCACCTCATCAGTTAGGCTTGGAGCAAATTTCTGTATTAGGAAGACATTCTCGACTAAGTTCTCACAAACAAATACATTGCCAATTCTTTCCTAATGGTTTTGTTAACTTGACATAATTGGTGTATATATACTGAAGTAAACAGTGCAGTATGTTTATCATGATACTTGTAGAGTTGTCTTTGGGGAGTCTAGAAAAATCTACATATTCAGAAGATGGGGCATTTTTAAGTACTGGTAAGTTTAAGCTGCAGAATGCCAAAGAATAAAAGCAATGGAAACAAAAGGGTGAGGAAGGGAACCCTGAAAAAAAGCATTTTGAGTTGGAGAGTACATTTCAGTATAACCTAAAGATATTTCCTCGGAACTCCTTAACAAATAAGTGAGATAGGAATCTCAGTTCACTGATTCATAATAGGTGCTAGCTCACTTAAGCTTTCCTTGCTTTTAGCAGGCTTCCTGTTTCTTTTAAATACCTTCCATTTGAATGAGCAGCTAAAAACAATTGTCAATAACTATTCTAAATCCATTTACAGGCCAGCTTGTTTACAGTCTATTTAATGTCTCTGGAATTTTCTCTTTTTTCTTTACCTGGAGTCCACTGGCTCTGCTCCTTTGTTTTTTAAGCACTCCTAGAGCACAGCAAGGAACTCTCTCAGACTAGGGAGGTAAAGGTGGCATGTCTGTACTGGGGGCAGGGGGGAAAGAAAGTAGTTGTAGAGTAGGATTTTCTTCAGTTTAATGTTTGTTGTATACTTAAGATGATTCTTTGTGCTTCGTTATCCATACCAGCAACCTGTTAGGGATTTTTGTCCTGTGTTAAGAATCCGTACCTGAAAGTTGCTATGTCCACACTGAAGTAGAATTTGTTACAGGTTGTTCATTTTCTTATAAACAAGAAAATTGAAAAATTACTTAGTGAATTAAATGAAGAATGTCTGTGCAAACTCACTTTGCATGTGTTCCCCTTAAGCTGGACAAGGGACAGAGCTGTAATCACAGAAGAAGAAACAGGATATTAAGACAACTGTGGAATTATGTGCTTGGTGATTTAACAAAGACAGGATGGTTAATTTCCATATTTAGTGTGGACATCAGATCTGTTTTCCTATGCCTTTTAGTATAGAAGACTGCATGTAATTTAACAATATCTTTTGAATACTTTTTCAGCTCGAGATGCAGATGAGAGGGAGAAGTGGATCCATGCTTTAGAGGACACCATCCTCCGCCATACCCTCCAACTTCAGGCAAGTTTCACTTTCAGTTTTCACTTGTTTTACTTTTTTTTTCAAAGCAATGAAATACAGCGGCATGACTGCTAATATCCAACACATCCTGTATAATATCTGGCTGTTCTATAGCCTATACATTGGATATAGTAGAAATCAGTTTAGGTTTGAGTCTGTCCCTTTTTTCTTGTCCTACCATTGTGAAAAGTCAGAATGAGATTTTCCTTTATTAACTCATGTTTACAATATATATAGTTATCATTAACTTGTATTTATTTATAATGTATATTTATGGTAAGGTTCTGGATTCAAGGTTGTACTTTTAGTTTGGGTTTTGGTTGGGGTTTTTTGTTGTTTTTTGTTTAAAACTAGGAGTTAGTTCTTTTTTGGTCAAGCCTCTTATATACCACCTAACTTGGAAATTAAAATGAGACAGCAGCACTGAACCTCTTTCTGGATGACAAAAATGGTAAATAGCTTGTGTTTGAATCTACTGTGTAAGTTGGATATCAGTGGTTTTCTGGTACTAAGGACAGACGGGTTGAGGTTGGGTTGAGGATGATTGTTAGCTTTAGTTATCTAGTCCTAGGAGGTAGACTCTGTCATCCTTGTGGGTCACTTCCAGCTTAGGATATTCTGTGGTTCTGTGATCTAAGGTCACTTTCTGGTGATGTTCTAGAGCTACACATGACTGTAAGACATGCTAAACATTTATTTTTGCCCTGGAGAGAAATCTAAACACTCATGAAAGGGATCTCGCTTGTACCATGTAGGTATCTGGTGACAGTGTAGAAATCTTAAAGCAGACGTTCATTATTTGTGTTGAATAAAGCTTTGGTTGTGCTTTTGTAAGTATGGCAAGAGAATCATGTCTCTTAACATTTGACTCAGTGTGAAGAAAGATAGAGTAGAATCTCTAATAGCACATAAAGAGGAGCTTATAAAGACTGATTTACATGATATTTGCCCAATCTGAAGAGTTAGAACAAGGCTGAATTTGTCCAATCCAGCTTTAGGCACTTGTACTATCTCAGCCAATTCACCTGTTAGTTGAGTTTCAACCTTTTTTGATCTATTAAAGACCATTACAAATTTTCTAGTGAATAGCAGATCCCTGGATAAAAATTCCCATTTGACAATCAGCTGAAGGGATTTGACAAGGGCTGAAGAACCCCATTCTGCAGTGGATATGAGGAGACAGGGATTACCTAGGGAACAATATGTGGATGTAGAAGGGCTGAGCTCCCTCCCAAGGGATGCCTCTTTCCCCATCCACAGCTTAGAAAGTGAATAGGTTGAATTGAGTGGTCCTATTTAGGATCTGAAATGAAGTAAAAGGAATCTGTGCTACTTTCTCCACCTGGAAGACTTTTTATGGCTTGGAGATACAGGAATGAAACAGTGGAATATACATTGGTTTTATCAAAATATAGACTTCCGTGCTCTCTTGAAACTGTGAGTGTAGCTTTATTGACAGAATTAGATTTCATGATAGCAGCTAGTAATGGAACTGTTTCCCATTACATAACTGTTCACATTCATGGCGTTTTTCAAACAAGTAAGGCATTTAGACCAAAAAAAGCCCAGGTTAGTAATTTATCTAGAAAAGTTTGAGGGAATAATTAAAAATCCAGAATTGAGTACTAAGAAACATATCTTCCATCCTTGTAAATATGTTCACCATTGAATGTAATACTTTGTGGCCACTGCTGTGTGCTCACCATACATTTTCAAGAACCTTTTTCAGTGTGTGGGTCATGTAACCTTTTAGTTTGTGGCCCTTGTTTGTGGAGTCGGTGGAGCAGTGATCACTTACACCCCCATTCAGGAACTGCCAAGGTTTGCCACGGG
Organism: Dasyornis broadbenti; assembly: GCA_013397935.1. Taxonomy (NCBI): domain Eukaryota; kingdom Metazoa; phylum Chordata; class Aves; order Passeriformes; family Dasyornithidae; genus Dasyornis; species Dasyornis broadbenti. The sequence goes on along the minus strand of VZRN01001083.1, from coordinate 4,582,809 downwards.
AGCCGCTGAGCAGGCACTGATTTAAGAATGAAACATGACTGCACCTCCTTACCAAACCACTGTTTTTCATGGGTTAGAAAGAGTGGTCTCCATTCTGTTCGCCCTCACCGGTGGGACGTGTGGGCGGAATGAACAGGGGCTGAAGTTTCGGGGCATGCTCGCAGGGCTGAGCGCGGCGTGAACTCAGGCAGAAACATCCCCGAGCCTCCATGGCTGGCCAGGTCGGGCCAGGCTAGGCTTCACCCCTCCCTCTCTCCCTCCGTCTCTTGGCCGCGGCTCTCCGGGGGCCGGGCCGCCCCCGCGCCAATCTCCGGCCGCCTTGTTCGTGACGCGCTCGGCGGGGCCGCGGCCGGGGGGTCCTGCCCTTCCCTGCCCGCCCCTTCCCGCCCCGCNAGCCAGCCCCGCTCCTCCGCTCCGCTAGCGGCACCGAGGGATGGCCGGTGTGAGTACAGGCCGGGAGGGGCGCGGGTCGGGGCTGCGGGGGAACCCTCGGGCAAGCCCCTGCGCTTTGGCGGCCGAGCGGCGCTGCCGCTGCCCTGCCCCGCCCGGGCACCCGGGAACGCGCGGCGGGGACGGGAGCGGGGCCGCGGCCACGGAGCCCTCGGGGAAGCTCTGGCTCCGGGAAGCAGCGAGTGCCGCCAGGTCCCGTGCGCCCGCAGGGATGCTGCCATCCGGATACAGGAGCTCGTTGTACACAAACATGCCTTGACTTCAATAGCCTTTGAACAAAACGGCGCTTCATGCACTTGTTCTTTCGCTTTCCTTTTCTTTCGGAGAGAACAGTCTAAACGGGTTCTTCGGGGGATTATTGGCTCAGCGGGATGGCAGGGTCTGAGTGCCGCGGCAGAGATTATTTTCTGTAAAGGCATTTTCTTAGGTTCTTAGTTTCTGTCGCAGACGAAACCTGGTTGATGGTCACTTAAAACCTTTAGGCATCTGGTTTTGCCCAAAATGTTGTATCTTTTCAGAGTCTTTTTTCCATATTTCCATGCTGCTTTCAGTCTGCATGTTCTGGTACAGGAGTGTTCAAGTTTGAAAGTCAGACTTAAAGTTGACTTTACTGCATCAAGCACTCATCTGAGCTGTGAGAAACTGTACCAAACCCCAGGTGGTTTGTGTGTTATGTGAACCAAATCAGGAAGGATTATGAGTTAATGCGAGGTGGAGGGGTGAAGTGGTGTCTGCGTGTTCTCTAGTCTGAATAATCTTGCTGGTTTTATTTTTGCCTAAGTGTTCTACTGTGTTGTCCTTCAATATTTATAATGGAACTGTTTTTAAAACACAGAATAAAACATACTTCTTCTGCCCTCTTTCCCCCCAAGCCTAAAATGAGCTACAGTCAAGTAACTGAGTCATAAATACAAAGAATGAGTAAAGGGACCCAAACTGTCCAGAGGGCTGACAATTAGTAATGTTGTATCCAAAGGGAACAACAATGGGGAGGAAACGTTTCAGATACGCTTGAAGCCTGATTTGTTTAAATTTTGAAACTGAAGTGTGTTGTTCTGCTTGCTGTGTTTTTGTATGTACTTGTATTAAAGCTATTATGAAAATACACGTAGTTGTTCTAGTATTAGCCATTGAACAGATGGTGTTATACTACTGGAAATACCATTCTGAACCCCCCAGCGTTTTCCCCCTTATCTCTCCAAGTTGTTACTGTTGTGGAATTAGGAGGCCTGTGGCTTTGCAGTGGCAGCACATTGGTTTCCTCATACTCAAGGGACATCAGGGGGAGGGTGTGCATGGGGTGAAGGCATATTGTAGCTGAAGTTTCTTGTTCGTGGGGGGAGATAAGTTATCTCACATTTTCTTTAGTTCCTCAGCAACATCTTATGTCAACCAGGAGTCCCATTCGGACAGGACATGCTTCTAATTGTCCTGTTACCTTGCTGTCTGTCAAGTACGCCGTAGCAGCACCCGAGTGCTACAAGTACTTTTAGGCTGTGGAATTTGGCTCTGGAATTGTCTTGTGAGTTATAATGGATAGCTCATGTCTTTTAGGACCACAGTAATTTTCTTATTTGATCTACACGAAACTATTTCAGCCTCTAAGTGGACGCTGTAGAGGCAAAGTAACTGAAATTACAAAGTCCAAAGGTGGGCCATTTTTTACCACCATAAAAGTAAAAGGAATTACATAAAAAATAATCGCTTTGTAGGTTGATAGTTCCATAATTTAAAGAGATGTTTACTTCCTGAGTAGCAAGTGTAAACTTGATTCCAAGAAGTGGGTCTGTGCTGGCTGCTGTGAAGAGTGATAAAATTTAAATTCAGGCTTAAACACTGAGTTGCACCATAGCTTCACCAACTGTGGGATTTGGTGCTGCTGCTGGAAGCAGTCCTGTCTCACTTCTAGCAAAAGGGAAGAGGCAGTGTGGCAAGAAGGGTAGAATTTGGAACTTAAAATTGCTTTTCCTGATGCTCTCACTTTCTGAGTTTATTTTTAACCCTGATAAGTTTCCACATTGAGTTGTTTATGTGACAAGGTAAATGTTTATGCTGACTCAAAAGAAAGAGCAGAGTAAAGGCAAGAGTAAACAGCAGGGGAACTGATTTGTTTCCCATTCATTTGTGCTGGTGCAAAGTGTTTATGAAATGTTGATAGCAGCAGTTCACTTAGTATCACATTAACCAGGATTTTTAATGACCTTTCTAAAGCTGCAAGCAAGAATACAACATAGAGTAAAACTTTCTTATTTGTTAAGTATATTACATTCTAAAGTATATTATATTGCACTAAGTATATTATATGTACTGGCTCTTCAGTGCTGCTTCTAGTGTGAGTCAAGAATGCTTGCATAAAACTTAAACCAGGCTCTTTTACATTAAGAGTGTGTGTGTATACATACATATATATATAAACAAACTTGTGTTTCAAGTGCTGGTGGAAGGGCAGAGTGTTGCCAGCCATGCCGCCCTATTCAGATTTTGCTAACAAAATAGCCAGAGCAGTGGGTGAGTACCCTAGAACGTGTGCATTATCTACACTGATTATAGATTGTAAGGGTAAAGGAATGGGACTCTAGGATATACTTGGTATTTGTGAGGGTTCAGAATTGTAACCTGTGCCTTAAAGACAGAATTTTACATCAGCGTGTAAATACTTCTGTTTTCTAAACTGTTTTCTTAGAAGATCTGATAATATCTATAGCTACACAGTCTTTGCTAAGCATTTTGTGTTTTGCAAAGTGGAACTTCCCCCCCCTACCCCCCCACCTCCCCCCAGGAAGAATTGCAATATTCTGACTGTTTGGAAGGGTCATATGCTTTCCAGAACCCATATATTTGTTTTCAAACATTTACATTCTGAGCTTTAAATGTTGCGTAAAAATCTAGCAGAAGAAAAAATAGAGTTGTTTTTGCCACAAAAGTGCCCTTGTTTAGTAGCTTACAAGTTAGTTTGTTGTTTTTCTTCAGTTTTTTATCAGTGATCCTTACAGGCAATGTCCAACTCGTCAAAATCAAACATGATGTAGGCAAGGAATATGTTTCTGATGAGATATTGTGGATGAAAGGAAAACATTCTTATTCAGGCCTTCAAACTAAATTACACAAGAATTTTTTTTGTTGGATTTGGAATTGTAATTAGATGAAGAATGTAGCAGAAGTGTCTTCAAAAAGATAAGAAAGTCCGCTCTGTTCAGCTTTCTGTCTCCCTCCTCCAGGAAAGCTATTATTGTAATGCTTTTATTTGAGAAATATATTTGAATTTTTCTGGTATACTTCTTCTAAGGATGATGCAATCTTTTCATCCCATCCAAGTTTGAAAGAATTGGTTTAAATTGGGCTAAATTACTTCTCAGCATGGACAAGTTTTGAATACAAATGCTTTAGAGATATGTGTGACTTCTAATTTGGAGGACAAGGAAACAACATGTAAACTCCCTTGGTACTCCAGTTCTGTAGTGAACATAAGGCTCATAATATGTATTTTTAAGTGGGTTATGTTTTGTTGTTGCCCTCCTGTTTACCCCTTCCAAAAAAAAGTATTGCGTATGAAGGGAATAATTTTGCAGGACTGTTAGCGTGAGAGTTGTTTACTCAATTCCAGACCAGCATGGAAACCCTTTCCTGGGAAAACCATCCTGTCTGCTCACTCCACCTCACTGGGGATCACACAGATCCCACTGGGACACCTCAGACTGTGCTGCTAGGCCCTACTTCCTCCTGCAAACGCTGGCATTGAGATGGGCCCTGTAGAGTGTTGTCCTTAAGCTTTTGATGTGTCCTGAAGGGGAGGGACATTCCAGAAGCTGTGGGAGGGAGGAAGGATGAAGGAAAGAATGCTATGGTACCTTATTTCTCTAGAGTTCTTATCAGTATGGTTTTTTTTTTTGGTGGGGAGCAGTCAGACACTAAACAAATTGTTTTGACATGAAACTTCTTGGATTGGGAGGTGGTGGGCAGACTAAAATTTTTTAAAATTGCTTGTTTCTGCACCTATTTCATCTGGTATTATAACTGTTAATTCTTTTAAACTTATATGAACACAGAGTCATTACTGGAGATTAATAAAGTGTATTTAGAAATAGATGTAGTTACTCAATGGAAAAGCAATTACACTACTTCAGATAGCTGTTGGCAGTAAGTAGAGTCAGTGTATTTCTGAAGATCAAAAATAGTCTGGATTCCTGTACTTTTTCATAATTTGAAGAGACTTATTTTAGAATCACAGGGTGACTTCAGCTGGAGAAGACCTCTGGAAATCACCTGTTCAAGCGTCTTCTCACTGCGACAAACTTGTACCTTAGATCAGATTGTCGAAAGTCAAATCCAGTTGAGTTTTGAACTCTGCCCTCCAAGGGTGGAGGTTCAACAATATCTGCAGGCAACCTGTTTTGTCAGTCTATGAATAGGTGAGCAGCATATTTTACAAGTTCCTCATAAAAATTTGATTGCTCCTTTAGGTGTGCAGATTCCTAATGTACAAGTTTAACAAGCTGTTAAATGCCATTCTAGTGACTCTGCTCAGCAGTTTCTTTTGAAGCCTCATTTCCTACATGGCAGGGAAGGAGAAGGAGGGTCCCCATTTTACCTTTACTGTGTCTTTCAGTGACCAGATAATCAAGAATTAAGTATTTGTTATGCTAATTTGCACTTTGTGTATCTGCTCTTTCTAAATTACTGCTGGGTTTGAAATACTGATTTTTGTTTGCTATTTATGCAGGCTGGTTTTTCTATGGTATTGCTAAACTTTTTATCTTTAACTTTTCCAAGTATCTTTTGGTTTTCAATTCTAAAACTACACGAGGATTTAAAATTATTAACCTAATGTCATATAACACAGACTAACGAATTTGCTCAGAAGGTTATCAAACTTCATCTTAACAACACAAGAGCAAACTAGTGAGGTGCTGCAGCTTTAAGTATGTGTGCTTTGCAAAATTATTCTCATGTTTCATTTCTGTGCTGTGTTCAGCTTGACACTATACCTGATTTTATGTCTTTATCTTTACATTGATTGAAGTTTTAATTTTCTCATAGAACGTTTTAGGTTACAATTTTCACTCTGTGTTTTGTGTGGGTGTCTGCTCAGTTGTAACACTGAGTGTTTTGATCAGCTTTTCCCTTAGCTCTAAGAGGCTGAAATTTAAGAATGGCATTTTATCTTTAAGCCACCACTAAAAAGAGTGATGGCTGAAATAAAAATCAGCATTTTGATACAGCATGCAGATAACATGCTCTGTAAACTGCATTTCTGTGTATAGTATCTTCCTGGATAGTTCACATGGTTTGGTATATGAAGCCTGATCGCCAGAATTTTTAACTGAGCTTGTGGACCATTTGCTGAACTGATGGAGTTGGCTGGTAGCTGCACAAACAGTTCCATTTTCAACAAGGAAATAGAATACAATTTTCACATTATTTCAGATGTAGTTTCAGTGCAATTTAAGCTAGTTCGAGGGAGTATCAAAAGTTGCTTGGCTGAGAGCACTCTCCCTTCTGCCTGTTAGTTTTTTTGATAACTTGTTACACTGAGTGCTTTTTGTATTTTCTTTGGGTTTTATTACATTCAAAATGTTTTCTTTTTTTTTCTTCTCTCTCCTCCTTGTTTCAAAAGACCATTTCTAAATTTGACTGGTGTTGACTGTCTAATACAGGTGAATTTTTTTTTTTTTTTTTTTTT
>VZRN01001083.1:4526361-4576654 GCA_013397935.1 Dasyornis broadbenti | reverse complement strand
TTTTTTTTTTTTGATACTGGTTTACAAACCCATCTGTATGGATAGATTTACTCTTCTAGGGCTGTTGTCAAGACCTGCATGCCAGTCTGCGGCAAATGAGTAAAGAATAATATTTTCTACAGTCAGTAGGTGGGTTTATGTTTTAGGCTGTGTGCGATACTGTCATTCCACTGCTGCACACAGGTGTTCACACCTCTAAAGAGTAGTCAATAAAGCTCTTAATATGATGGCCCATTGTCATACAAAATCAAGAAAAACTGTCTGTTCTGACAGAGCCAACAATGCTAAAGAAAACGTTACACGAATGTGGAATTTTACAAATACATCTTCCTCCATGTGAAATGCTTTTTGCCCTCATTCAGGCTCTTGAGATTCTCAGTAGTTAAAACAACAGTTTGAAGTGTCTGAGATCAGTATGAATACAGGTGAAAATATTTAGGCTGGTGGCAAAGTTGTCACCGCTATGATGTTCTCAGGGTTATGTTTCTGTTATAACTGGTGTTGGCTTCTTTATCCTTCATGAGTTTTTTCCTCCTATCTATATTTATCTTACAGTGTACTATCTTTTCAAACTGGATGTGCTTCAGTAATTGTTTCGCCATTCCGTTTGCATTAAAGGCATTACACCTTTACTATGTTCACATAGCATATTTGCATGAAGGCAGAAGTAATCAAGAACCTCTTTTTCTTTCCTTTAATTAGAGATGTGGGAATTTGGGTCTTTAGATGAGTGGTGTATCGGTTTAAAGATAGGGATTATGTTATATATATAAAGTGTGCTCTGAGTGTCAAATTATTAGGAGAAACAAGTTTACAAGCAAGAAAATACAAAAGTAATCATTGTGGCACTGATACTTTGTCCTTGGTGCTGTGTGTGCAACAAAATCTCAGAATTCAAATGCAATGGCAAGGATACAAATCATTATTAGCTGTAAAGGAACTAGGAGAACCAGGACTCGTAATTTTGAACTTTTTAGTTCAAAGGTATTTACGAAGAGATTTAGCTGTTCTTAGCTAGGGAGCTGTGAGTTGAGCAATACTGTCTGAAGTGTGAAAAGTGCAGTTGTCCCATTGGGTATGGTTTGGGCTTGCCTAATTGAAAATGTAAGGATATGGAATCACAAGACAGTCTTCAGAAAAATGTGAATTTTCCTTTATGTTTTATAAAGAAATTTTAATCAGTCTAATTTAAGAGGATTTGTTCAATCATAAGTAATGAAATACTCTGGTGTGTGATTATTATACCCCTTCTGAAAATGTGCAGCAATTTACTGTTACTGATTTAGCAGCAAATAGAAGCCAAATGTGTTCAGCTGTGTGCCTGTGTTTGCACGTGGCAGGATGACAGGCAAGGCAGCATTTTCTCTGTCAGATGGCAGGCAAAACCATATTGTTGTTATATTTTTTTTTTCTCCTCTGGAACGCTAATTAAATATTTGAGTTTCTTATTTGTTTATTTCTTTCTAGGGTGTGGATTCAGGATTTGTTCCCAGTGTTCATGATTTTGACAAGAAACTTACTGAGGCTGATGCTTACTTACAGATCTTGATAGACCAGTTGAAGGTATGGTAACTAAATGCTGCATTTACTGTGCTGAGTCTGTTTGTCAGGCTGGATTTCAAGGCCAGGTTGAAAGGAAGCTCAACAGAGAGAGTCAGTCAAGATGAGGATGTCTTTCTGTCAGAATTGTTAAAATGGAGTTAAAAACTAGAATAGCTCAAGCAGATTTATATTAAATGGTTTACAGTGGCTGAAAGATTCTGTTTTATATATATCTCTATGGAGATGGCAAGTTTAAATAAGTTAAATAAGTGTCATTTCAAAACACAATTAAATCATTGTGTCGCTCATAGCATTTTAGAATCTATCTTGAGAAGATTTTGTCATGTGATGTGTCACTACAGTTGCAGATATTTTCAGACTTTATTGCAGTGGTGGTAGATAATCTATGCTTTGTCCTTGAGTGGAAACATTCTGTAGGAATGTTGTACAATACAGCTTTTTAAACTTCGTATTTTAAGAATAGATGGGAATGCAAGGAACAAGGAGGTCATATCTCTCAGTACTCACCTTATTGAGAAAAACACTTTCTGCTGCTGCTTATGACACTTTTTTCCCATGACTCAGCAGGTTAAAATTGCTGTTAAATTGCTTCAGTTCTGCTGGGTTGGAATTTTTCCCCTGATATAATGTGCAAGTATTGCATGTGGGATATTCAGCAAAAAATTCAGTTGAGGAGTAGGGCGGGGAGGGGGACGAGCACAGCAACAAAAATAAAGGTAGGCAGAAGAGATGCGAGCAAAATTCAAAGCTGCCCTGCAAAGACTTGATCAGGAGTTGTCTTTGTCTGCCACTCTGGAGCCATCACTTCACTGACAGAAGGTATTTAAATCTTTGCACCTTCTAATTGTTATTTCAGGCCAGCTGGGGGGAGGGGGATAGAAATTAATTAATATTGAAAGATGAGTCAGTTTGAGGATGGACAGAGACCAAGATCACAGTCTTTTTTTAGAACTAGAAATCAGCCCTCAAGGGAAAGGGAACACATGAGTAGGTTTGAGGCAGGCAGTTGAATGAAGAATTGCAGCTCACTTCCTAAAAATTACATCCTCTTCTCTGAGCAAGGCTGGATGTGATGAACTTTCAACATTACACATAATCTTTTCTCTTCCTTGAACAACTTCATGGTTGTGTGTGCACCTTAGAGGCCTCTCTTAACTGTTTCAGCTGTGTTAAATGCACATGCAGGCTTTTCAGTGAGGATTTGTTTCACTTTGCTTTGTTGCATCTCGTATCCCACTTTTAAGAAAATAAACATAAATTAACGCAGGAAGTCACTGTTTATCTTCCAAAACAAATATGCTTACAAAATTTTACATGATTTGAATCATGTATCTGATTAAAGGTACCTGGAAGGGTTGATGAGGTTTGAGGCTCTTTTGGTTAAATGCTTCATATGCCCCAAAGGTCTTTGCTGAAATAGAAAAAAGGCAGTTGGAGGTGTTTTGATGAGTGTCACTTTTGTTACTTAACCTCATCTTTTTGTTCAAATCATGGTAGAATCATGCCAGGCTGAGCTGAGATTTGGTCTCTTGCAGGATGGGATGATGTGAGAAATTAGTAACAAGTTTGTTGTACCACAAATGCTGTAAAGAAATAGTAGGCCAAAACTGCTTTGGATCGCAATACCACAGTTGTGTAACTTCAGTTCTTATTAAATGTTTTTGGTTTTGAAATGTTGATGTTTCTGTCTGATTTTATATGGAAAAATAACACTTCCAGTATTTTCACAAGTATCTCTTTCTTGCAGCTCTTTGATGAAAAACTCCAGAACTGCAAAGATGATGAACAGAGAAAAGCAAGTATATTTTGTCTTAAAAATTTCCTGTTTATCAGATGGTTTTGTACATCAGTTTTCTGTAGCCTGTAGAAATATAAAGTATGTATTTACTGAGTTGTCAAAATCACTCAAAGCAATTTGAATAACTGATAACATTTGTGTTGTGACTAAGTTGCAAACAAAAATTTACTAATAGTGGGTGTTGTAACATTAAAAAAACGTTTCAGTCTGTCAGAAACAACTGCTCCTCTGCTGTCCAACAGCTGAAAGCATTTAAACTTAAATTTGCTATTTTTTAATTTTTAACCAAGATGGGCGTTTAATGGTGATAGGAATTACAAAGCTATTCAGAAGGAAAAAAATTAATGCTCCTTATCATGTATTTCACATAATAAGTCTGCATCCTGTGTAGGTCTGTGACACGTTGGAAGTCTGAGAATACCACAATTTATTCACCTGAAGTGAGGGTGCCAAAAACGTAGTAGTGAGCAGCACTACTTTTTTAGCAAGGTTTTTAATTCAACCTTGTGTGTTCTTTTCCATCCCCTCCTGTTCCATTCCAAAGTCAGCTCTGTAGGTCTGAGTTCAAGCACTGTTTAAGAAAGGCTGGCACATATTTTTGGGGGTGTGGGTTTGGCATTGTCACGCTGGTTCCGTATATTTATTTGTGTGTGTGGAGGAGGGATTTAACAATTCCTTATGAAGGGTTTTTTTACAGAGGAGTTGCTTTTCTTCAGCAAATACAGTAATTTCAATATCATAAAGTAGTGGTGTATTTCATCCTAGTTCCCTCCCTCAATGTCTTGTGATAAACAAGCCGTGTTCTCTTGGTGTTTGGTTGCTATTTTGAAAACTGTTTGATGCTTTCTGTGATTGGTTTACTTCTTTGTAATGATTGTGACCTTTCAAGTGTTATTCATCTTGTCTGGTGTGTTAGGTGGTGTCTTGGGGAGTTCTTTCTCACGTATAGGCTTTTAAAAGGACTTTGAAGTACATCTCTGTCAGCGTTTAATCTGTAAACAACTGACCACAACAGTGAGGTCTAGGGATTTGGTATTTCTCCTTCAATGTGTCTTACTGGGAAGAGTTGTCCTTCAATTTGACCTCCCTCCAGATGCTACTTTGCAGATCAGGCAGTACTTTCTTTTTTCCTGTGGCAGTTCTAATCCCTAGAGACTCTCCACATGTTGTGCTGACTTCTTTATTTATCTCTGCAAGGTATCTATGGAACAGATGGATTGACTTTATAGAGAAAGGAGGAGGCTCATTTAGAAGAGGTTGGCTTCCTCTGGTTTTAAATCTTGATGAGGGTTGCTATTACTACAGATTCCATTTATTCTCTATTAAAAATGAAAAAGACTTGACAAAGCACTCTTTTGATCACGTCTCTTCCTATACTGAGAGGTTTTTTGGTACAGTATTTAGAAGTTTCCCTATTTGTTTATGGAAGTGTGGTTCAGCTATAGGATTATGAGCTGAGGGTAATCTGTGGGATACTTTCATCAACCCATAGTTCTTTCCTCCAAGGAAACAAGTTGTGGGTATTTGAATTTTAAATGCTTCCCAACCAGCTGAGTGCTGCTCTGGAACTGTTTAAGGCCAGGGTCTTCAAACCTGAGCTTTTGTTTTTTCAAGTTCACAGAGCATTGAACAAGATGGCTTTTAGTTACAGAATATTTGGTCTCTTGAAGATGATGGTATAGGGATATATAGGTGTTCTGAGATGTGGTAATCTCTTCAATTTAGAAGAAGGCAGTTCAGATGTAGTCTTAATGAATTTTGAAGACCGAGAAAATAGGGATTATTGTGAATTCCCTGTGCTGTATTGCTGTTCCTGGCAGAAGTGCAGCTAGCAGGCTATGGTGGGATCATGCACAACCAGCAGTGCTGTCAGTTCTGCTGAGTCTGCTGGTGGGGTACAATGTTTGTATCTGATTGCAGAGGAAGGGAAGGAGGGGGTGTGACCTCAGGGTGCTGGTGTTCCAAGGGGAAGACAAGACAGGACCTTGCTTTCTTACAGTGTGAGCAGTGTTACTGGGGGAACTCCACGAAAGCTTTCCTGTTCAGTTTTATACAGTTACCTTGGCCACACATCAGGGAGAATAAAACTGAAGCACTTAAAGGCATCAGAATAGCAAAGAGGTTCATGTTTACAGGCTGGAACAAAGCTGACATTACTTAACAAGATTTGGGAGGGAAGTGTAGCCTGCTTAAGCTGTTTCGTTCAAAACAAGTGCTTTTTGTGAAGTAAATCCAAGGCTGAGCACACAGATTTAGGTTGCACCTTACAGATTTCAGCCATGAGTCAGCTACCCCTACGTGCCTCTGCTGCCTCTGTGCTGGATGAGCTGATCCCTCTGTAGTCACATGATTGTTGAATGAGGCAAAAATCATGTTTGATGAGATAAAATTAGCTTTCTCAGTGATTTCCTAAAAAATCAGATGTCAAGGAGTTGCAATAAGCAGCAAGTAGATGGAGTAGTTTCAGCAGCAGTCTGCAGTTTGATTAGATTAAATATAGCAAATTGTATTCTGCAATTGTAAATCTGCATTCTGTAAATGTAAATCTGCAGAAACGTGATGTTTCAGATGAAAAGATGTGTATTCATTACCTAAAACTAGGGGAACTGCTTACTAAAATTTTATCTTCATTGGTCTTCAAAGACTAGGGATAATGAAAAGAGAAAATTATGATAAATGTTAGTAGTAAATGGTTTGGGGTTTTTTTTTTGTTTGTTTGTTTTTTTAGTTTTTGTTTGGGTTTGGTTTTGGTTTTTTTTTTGTTGTTGGTAATGTATTTTATCTTCAGCATACGTGCTTATGGTTTTCCTTACAATTTTGTGTTGTCTAAATTACCAAATTTCCATGTGCTGTGTTCTTGCAAGGTGGTCACAGAGCACAAATGTGAAAAATACTGGATCAATGCAAACTATTACTGTTTAATTTGGCCAGCTCACAAAGGATACATTTCCATAGAGGAAAAAACTATGGTTCTAGAATTTGTGGAAAAGCCTTGGAAATCCAGTTGTCCTGAGGTTTTTTCCCTCTCTGATCTTCCATGTGATCTTTGACAAAGTACCCTTTTGTCTGTACCTGTGTGTCTTTAGTGTTTTGTTTGGAAAATTACAGATGGGTGGGGAGAAACTAACATCACAGAATTACATCACATGGCCTGAGATCACTTTCTTATTTTCAGCAAAGGTGATGTCACTGAAGGGTCTGAGATCTCAGTTTATTTGGTGTGTAAATACTCTAGAACATATTGGGGGGAAAAATAGGTAAAGATTGATCAAAGCTGCTGATGGCTGCCTCCAGCTGGCTGTAAAGCATTGAGGCTGAATGATTTCCTTCAGCTGCATCATCTTTCATCCAACAAGATCTGTCTGTTTGGGTACATTGCCTATTCTGTTTTGGTGCTAAAAGGCACAAAACTTCTAAACTGTCATATTTAAAATCTTTTTTTCAATGTGTGTTGATAAAGTTTAGACTGGAAGTATCATAGATACGTGAAAAACAAACAAAAACAAAAAAAAGGAATTTTTAGCTGTTGGCACATTTCTCTGCTAGCAGGAGTAAATATAATATAACTTCATGATATAACATCCCTGATATGTTTATCTACACATCGTAGATAAACATGGTCCAGTCTTTCCAGTAGGAAGGGCTGAGTCTGGGTTCTGTTTGGCCAGCTCTTGCCAATTAATCCTGGAGAAAATGTACAGCATCCTTTGGGTAATATCCTGGGCATAACTGAACATTTTCCCCCAGGAATTGCCTGAGAGGCTGTCACTGCATTTGTTTTCATTTTAATCCACAAATTGAGACTGTTCATTCCTGTGGATTTGTAACTCTCTTATGGTGTAGGCTTTGGCTCGCAATGCCTGGTGGGGGGGAAAGGATCCTTTACACAGTTTGATTATTCACAAATCAAGAAGATTGTGACTCAAGTCACGTGAACACTCAAATTAATCACAACAAAGAGTTCCTGTAATTGCATCAGTAGTGGTTCAGCGCTGAGTCCAGTTTAGTGATTTTTGCCTTGTGCAGCCAGAGCCAAGGACATCAACAGGAAGCATCTGCTCCTGCACCAGGCCACGCTGATGTGTAACACGGCATGCAGATGCCTTTTGCATGCCTGAGGTGCAGTTCCACACAGGAAATCTTTATGAACCAGTGTTTCTAGATAAAATTAAGTAGGCAGATTTCCAGATGCACTTTTACTGGAGGCTTAGAAAGGGCAAGAACATGCGTGCACTGTTATTTTCTGTGATTTGGTTTAAGCTGTGCTTAACTGCAAATGTTTATTGTGCTTGAATGATGGTCCTTTCATGTAATAGTGTTGAAATGTGCCACCATTCAATGCACTTTATAAGGATACAAAGTGAATTTAGAATCTTCATGCTCCATTTCATTTTTGTTGATGTTATGCAAAAATGTAGTATAGATTCTAACGGGTAAATGTGTGTAATGTCAGTGCTTAGAAATTCCTAACCTTGTCATCTTTAAGCTTTAATTATCAGTTTGACTTCATTTCTTGTCTTGCAAATTGTGTCTATATATGGAGATAGTCTTTAACATGTTGGTTAAGGGCTTTTTTACCTCTCCCAATTTAAAATTAAAATATTGTGTTTATACAGTATTTAGGTCAAACCAGATGCTGGAAATTTTGTCTTTAACCACACTATTTTGATTTTCCTTTTACAGAAAATTGAAGGTCTTAAAGAAACAACTAGTGTAAGTTTCTTTAATTTTTATATCTGTTATATATAGGTTCTGAAATTTACCACATTTTCTTGGAAAAGTTTTTAAAGCCTTTTTACAGAAAAATGGGAATCTATATTAGGTCCAACATTGTGATGGCAGAGGCAGCCTGGTTCTGGTGCTGTATTCAGGTTTCTGTCCAGCACCTTGGAATCATGGAATAATTGAAGTTGGAAGGGTCTTTGAAGGTCTGTAGTCCAACCCCATGCTTGGAGCACTATCAGCTAGAACAGCTTGCTCAGGACCAAATCTAGTTTGGGTTTTGAGTAACTGCAAGGCTGGAGGCTCTACAGTTTCTCTGGACAACCTGTTCCAGTGGTTGATCATCCATGAAAGAATAAAAGGTGTTTTCTTCTGTTTGAGGTGATTTTCCTGTATTTCTATTTGTGGCCTTTGCTTGTCCTATCACTGGGCACCACTGAGAAGAGTCTTGCTCTCTCTTCTCTTCCCCTGCCATCCCAGTCAGATATTGATGCCCCTTGATAAGGTCTCCTTGAGCCTTTTCCTCCCCAGATGAAGCAAGCCCAGCTCCCTGAGCCTCTCATTTTACCTGCCTGCAGCACTCTGGGGGTTTGGAGCTGACCTCCATTTCACCCTGACAGCCTGGCTTGCGTGTGGCTTTGGAAAGTTCAGTTTTCTGCTGCTGTGCTTTTGTCTCTGGAAAAGAAAGGGGGAAGGGAAAGCAGGGGCTCTACAGAAGTGAGTGTCCATTTCGTTCACACCCAATATTCTGCATAACTAATAATTACAAAATATTAAGGGAAAGTAATACAATTTTTTTCTGATATTTTTGTTTTTCCAGAGCATGGTAGAATCAATAAAACACTGCATTGTGTTGCTACAGATTGCTAAAGTAAGTACCCTGTAAACTATTCTGAATTTTAATGATACAGCATTAATCTGATTGCAACTTAAAAGTGCCTTCTGTATGATCCAGGAACAAGAAAACATTTTAAGTTGATTTATGCTATTATTTTAACCAAGTTTCTTAAATACTGAGTTCCACAGCAGACAGTCCTGTTAATGCTCATGGTAACAGTCACGTTGGTTCAAGTTTTCTTTCAGATAAACTTTATTTTGCAGAGTTTCCTATTGGACTAAAGAAGAACTTTGACAAACGTCAGGGTGACAGAACAGAAACTTAACAAAACTCCTCTTTCTGCTTCATTTAAGAATGTGGCTAACAAGTAAAAAGGGGGGAAACGATGTAAATAACTAAACCAGTTTGGCAAGGTCTGTCACAGGTCTGAAGTTCAGGATGATGTTGGAACTTCTTGAAGTTAGAATTGTATTACTAGAGAATGCGGTAGGGGTAATGCTCTTATGGTTTTCACCTACATGTTTCATTAGATTTTAAAATTTGGGGAGTTTGGATTTACTTCTTGTCAAGCTCTGCCCTTACAGGTTTAACATACTCTATTTAGGATATGTTAATTATGAGCTGCTGATTTATATCTTGTGACCAAAGTGGAGGCAGGTGGTATTTTGTGAAGAAATAAAGGTATTTTCAGAATTTCAGGCTGATTTAATCAGAACACATTCTGATTTATCCAGAACTGGATGTGAACACTTCAATTTTTTTCCCCTGTAATGTAGATCAACTATTTTTTGTTGCTTTTGAATACAGTACTGCTGCTTGTCTTCATTTTAGATGCCAGATATATTGTACAAAATTTTAAATGCAGTGAAAATTGAAGCATTTAGAATCTTACAGGATCAAAAGTCACTCACTAAAAGGATCTCAGTGCATGTTTTGTGAAATTCTAGTTTCATATCTAGGACTTAAGAATTCTGAAAAAAAATTTGTTAATTAGCAGGTTTGTACAAAACTATTTTTTTTTACAAGTAGGAGGGTTGAAACATTGAAATCGTTTTGTGCCACAATGGATTTGAAGCTAGAAGAGTCGTTATTTAACATGCAATGATACTACTGAAATCCTCCTCTGTAGCGCCAGCAAGAAAAGCCTTGTCAGTCTTTAATTTGCTCTTATTTAGTCCTAGATACATTTAGAGGTGTTTTAGTGCAGTGAACTCAGTAGACTATATGTCATTTGTAGGGATTTGATGGAGTCGATGCTAGATAGATTAGAGGGTAATATGCTGATTTTCTTAGCTATATGCAATTTACTGTATTGAGGAAGCTGTTGGAGAAACTGCAACAAATTACTTGCTCATTTTTTCTTAATTACTATATAAATGTATTTAATAGTTCTTATTTTCACAGGGCTTTCATTCCTGTGGAATTTTACTCTTTTAAAAAGCTCTGCTATGTAATTAGCAAATGTGAAATTGCAGAATTATATTCTGCTTTTCAGGCTGTTGATCAGCACTGGTAGTAGGTGGCTGAGTTCTCTTTCTTGTTCCTGCTGAATATCCAATCCTGGTTTTGCTCTGTGTGAGTTTATTGGGGGATAGACAAACATGACCACTTATCTTATGCTGATGCAAAGCATATTTTGAAGTTCTTTGGGTGGTTTGCTGATAATGGACAAAACTGGTAGTGGCAGATGTAGTCATTCAGATCAGGTTCAGTACTCTACTGCTCCAACTCTCATGCAAGTGGGAAGGTAGGTGGAATCTGAGTCTCCCAAAGGTACTAACATTTGCTTTTTGTTGCACTAAATCAGACCTTGAAGTCCTTCTTTCAGTACCACTAAATATTAACCAGTGTAAATAGATGAGCTTATCCTCTAAGGAGTGGATTTTTTGGTTTGGTTTTTTGCTAAACCGTATCTAAAGCCCTTTTGGAGCTGTTGAAGACAAGGTGGGTTAAAGGGGTGCCTTAGGCACAGCTAGTTGGAAGATGTTGATCACCATGTAGTCAAAAGAATTTTCCCACTACTTTAATAACCCTTTTTCTGCTTTGTCATTTCCTAATCTTTCTCTCTCAGGCAACTGTAGTTGTTGACTACAAGGGAATATTGTCATCATTCCCCCCCACCCCCCACGCCTTTTTTTTATAAACTGTGTTGGTATTCTGATTTCCTACTGCTGTTGAAAATTTATAATACATGGGGGTTTACTGGGGTTGTTCTTCAGAGTTCTGCAGGATGTGTGTGTAAGATGCAATCTCTACGTAAAAATGTGTTGTGCCTGACTGTAGCTTTGTGCTCTCCAGTAAAGAACCTTTTAAGTTTCTACAAGTTTTTTTCCCAAATCTGTAGGGCAAGTATGGCTGCTGACTGACACTGCTGAAAGTAAATCATATTAACACCACTCTGCACCCCGTTTTTTTTCTACAGTGCCTTTCTCATTAGGAGACAGACTTGCCAATCTGTATACCTTGAGAGTATTACCATTTCTCTATATACTTAAAACGCTCTGTTTCAAACACACAGCCATTTATTATTTGGATTATTTTAGAATATTGAAGCAAACCTGTAATTTTGGTTGTTTGAATTTTGTCTTGTTTCTTTTTTTACTTGTGCATGAAGTTGCTCTGTTCCATGGATTCTTACCTGTCTTAGTATCTGGACAGTTAAATTTGCATTAAACTTGCTGGTAAATCAAGCATGTAATTATGCCACTTGTACTGAGGTGACCCATGACATTTTCAAAAATATGAAGTAAATACCAGCTAAGCAGGAATATGTAATAATGCATTCATTGCTTATCAAAAAGCAATCCAAATAAATGAAGTGGGATGGGCAGGGGGAGCATTTTACCTGTGTTGTCCCCTTTGTGTGTCTGGCAGTTGAAGATGTCCAGCTTTGCTGATGTCTGTGGTGTAAAATACATGTAATGGTCTGCCAGTGATGTGGTAAACCTCAGTCTTAAACATATATGTCTCATGAAGTAGCTTTTAAAATTTAGATATTTAGTTTTGCATCTTTCCCTTCTCTTTTTCACTCCATGATTTCTGGCAGTCTTGCCTGCCCAGTTTTGTGAATTTCTGCCTTCCTTACCTTATTGCTGCTGCTGATGGTGCATTACTGATGTGGGATAGCAAGCATCAATACTCATGCAGCATCTTTGTGGTTTATTTCTTAGGTCTTAGAGATAATGGACACAACATGAGGGTTTTATGTGTTGGGAAAAAATTATGTGTTCTGTAAATTTGCAACCCAGTGGAACTCATTGCCTTTGTTCTTTTTATCATGGAAAGCCAGGCTTCAAAAATGTCATCTAGCAGACAAGAAATTTGAACAGCCTGTTGCCAGCTGTATAAGCTAAGGAAGGATACATTAAGTATCAAAATATAAATATGTGCCAACTTTCTTAGTACTACTTACAGCTTTTTCTTTTCCTTTTTCCTTTTAAATGTAGCTGGAAATCCGGGGAAATACTCTGCAGACAAATCTTAAGGTTCACACTGGGCGAAGTTATGGATTGATATATTGACTAATACGAGCTTTGCAGCGGAAGGGAAGAGATTTGGCTTAGTGTTCAGTAAAATTTACACTGTTGCTGGTACAGTGTTAAAACTGCTGGCTGTAGATTGGCATTAACTAGTCTGCTACCTGTGTCATTTCCCCTGAGGACAGATGTTTTCCATGCATTGCCTGTTGTTTCACATATGCTTGTAGGCAAAACCCCTCAAAATCTGAGATAGTAAATAATCTAAAAACACTTTAAAATCTAGTGGATGCCAAAAAGCGAGATTTAAAACCTTTCTGCTTATTTTAACTTACTTCTGCCTTTCCTGTGTGCTATTAACAGAAACTGAGAACTTAATCTTTCAGGCACTTATGGGAGCTGCAGAATGTACTTTAGGGAGCTTTTAGATATTTGGGAAGCACCCACATTGTAAAGCGTAACTGTACTCTGCAGTGAGGAAAGGATATTTTTAAAATTGCTTGCACTCATGTGGACAGGCCCTCAGAAAATGGTGATCTGCAGAGGTGCAGTGACTGTGTGTGGAATTGTGTCTTCCAAGTTTAGTTACTGTGTCACACGATGAGGAACATTTTATGGCTGAAAACATACATTCCTGAGGGAAACTGGCTTTTCTCGCTTAGCACAGAACTGATAAGTCATACAAGATTGTTATGTTGATATTTTTAACGTTTTTTCCTTAAGGACCAAAATAATGAGGAGAAGCACGCAGATGGACTTATAGTAAGTTTAAATCTAATCTTTATCTCCTTTTAATTCTGCAGAACATGTGAACAGAGACCTGAATTTCCACTCACTTTGCAACATGCTTCTTCCTCTCTCTAATTTACCGCTTCCAGTGTCTTGTTAAAATTCCTGTTGAGTCCTTAGCTCCTGAGGTTGGCTAACACCCTTGTCTTTAGAAAATAGAATGGTCAGTTTTGTATGGAGTGTCTTGAACAGCAGTGTTGTGACTGAACGCTTAGATAAAAATCTGCCGTGTGAACAGATGAAAGGGAAATTACTGGGATAGAAATAGTTTTGTGTTCCATCTGAAGTATCTTTGTGTAGGAAATAGATCTGCTCTCCGTGTGCTTCAAGTAGTTTGTCTTTCCTACAGTGCTGCTCCTTTGATGCAGAGTTGTGTTATGTCTGTCTAAGCAATGTTTCTTCTTTAATAGAACTTCTGCATTTTTAATGTAACTTCTGTCATTTTTGGTTTTGGTCACATGTGATTTCTCTTTCTTTGTTCTTTTTTTTGTCACTTGAGTACATTTCAGATACTTTTAATAGGAGATTGGTTTCAGTAAAATCTCTAAAAATCCTAATGTGTTTTCATTAGAGCTGACAGTAATTCTCAGGCCTTAGTTCTCTTTCCACTACAAACAGCTTTAGCAGTAGGATTTTCTGGTATGAGCTTTGCATATTTTAGTTTCATGCTTATCATAAATAAGGTGAATTATTACTTGCCCTGCAGATGTCAAATAATTCAGGTCTTAGTGTGAGGGAACAGGTTCTGTGATGTCCCCTGGAAAAGAGAATTTGTACAGGTAGACACTTCCACAGGCAGAGGTGACCTGCACATTTGGTCTGTAACTCAGAAATTTGATAAAGATATTGCAGCTTGGTATAGTCTGAATTTGATTAGCCACTGATCTCATTATCTGTGGGCTGGTTTATACTGGGGAGGAAAAGATATTTCTGTAAGAATATATTAACTATGGATCAATGATTGTGAAGTCTAAAATTTTGATTCTGTGGAGGTCAACGTCAGCATGGGCTAAAAGTCAGGATTTTACTTTAACCTTAGGCAGAAATATGATCAATGTTTGCTGCCATTGTGGGATGAGTCTTGTTTCTTGGTGCGTGTTATTAAATTGTTATTAAACTCAGAGTAGGAGACTTTCAGGTCTGCCTTCATCTGTTTCTAACCCATGAAGGCATCCCCCAATATATCCAACAAGAAACTCCATGTTGCAGCATGGAGAATTGTTTAAGAAGGAGATTACAATCCTGTATACAAAATCAGAGTTAGTTTGTTCTTTCTTTATCACACCAGTGTTCTGATTCATGTGGATTATTAGTTTCCCAAAAAAATAAGGGAGACAGAGATAGCAATAGTATCCCATGTATCATAGGACCATCTTGCTTTTTAAGTCTTAACTCTTAAGATGGGATCATAATTTTAAACTGTGAACTCTATGGGACAGGGACCTTCCTGTGTTGAATGCATAATTCCCCAAGCAGGTGAAGTAATGTATAAGGGACATTGGTTTTATGATGGAATACAGTGCAGTAACAGTATATGTACTGGATTATTTGTGTATTGGTTAGTGACACCAATGACAATGTTTTATGCCTGTTTTTCATGGAGAATTTTTAGAGATAAACAGAGAATAATAGTTCTGTTTTCAGTTAAATAAATCCTGTGCTATAAAAAAAAAGTAATAGGACTCTTCACTGACTTTTAGAATCATGCAGTGTTGTGAGTTGAAAGGGATTCACAAGGATCATAGAGTTCCAACTCCCGCACAGGACAGCCCCAAAAATCACATCATGTGTGTGAGAGCATTGTCCAAACATCCATATGTAGGATAAAGTTCAGAATTACAGGAAAGGAGGCAAGAAAGAAATCTGCCTTTTGTAGGAAAATGGGAGGAAGGTTAAAATGGGCCTATTTCCCTCAGTCTGAATGCAAATAGAAATTAATGGACTGAAGGGAGAGGAGAACAGTTGTAGACACTTCTTTTAAGTGTAGACACTTCTATTCTAAAAAAGGGTAGGGATGAACATACTGACTGAATTTCTGAGCAAACTGAGCAAAGATTTTCATAGTTCTGACAGATCAAGGGGTTTAAATTGTAAGGTATTTGGAAAAGGGTTTTATGTGCCCTTTACCCAGCTAGCATCCGAGAAGTTCTGGTGTTTATGTGTAAACATAAATAACAAACAGTGCTTAGATGACAGTTTGGATTAAAAGACTTGGCAGTTTAGGTTTCCAAGGGCTCAATACATAAAACCCAAGAATATGCAGTGAAGTCTGTGACTTTTGTGAGCGTTGAGTTGACCTGGTACTTTGTTTTCCAAGTGCCCACATTCTGAAGTAGGTTGAGATGTCCTCTGCTGAGCTGCACTGAGCACTGTCAGCTTGCTTTGGGAAGAATTTTGGCAACAAAGCTGCTTTGTGGCTCTAAGCATATTGATGATTCCTGTTTTGATTTGTGGGTTGATCTACTGTGGTCTGGACAAATCAATTTTAGAAAAAATAATTTGAAAATACAGATTACCTATCCTAATTTTTGCTAGATAATTTGCATCTAACTTTCCACTCTTTGCATGCAATATTAATTAATGGACATTGGAAGGCATACCAGAAGCTAGAACCTGAAATAAGAATTCTTTATAGGACGCTTCAAATCTGTAGCAAATTCAATTTAATGTGCAGTCTGTGTAAAGAATTTAAATATTACCACTTTGAAAGTATTTCTCATGTCCTCAACTGTCAATTTGTGTTTTACTTCCTCTCTCAGGAATTCGCTATCTTGCATTTGGGCATTTCTCGTGCTCACAATGTTCTTGCTGTCTATGCTTTATTCTGTTTGTTTTAATTGAGGGCGGAAAAAAAAAATATGTGCTTTTCCTTCTCTTGCCTAGAGCACCATAAACCCCGTGGACGCCGTGTATCAGCCCAGCCCTCTGGAGCCATCGGGAATCAGCGCGATGCCTTCCCAAGCTGTCACACTCCCAGGTAGGCTGGGAAACAGCCATGAGCAGAGCAGTACCCGCTGTCCAGGGGGAGAGGGGACAGGCTCTGTGTCACACAGGACAAGGGCACCCTGCTCTTAGTGCTGCTCACTCAGCTCAGAGGGGCTGAGGAAGGGGAGGAGCGGGAGGCACAGAGCAGCTTGAGCCATCAGCTGAATCTGATTCTGTGGATAAGCTGATGTATTTTACTTGCTCTCAGTTACTGGCTTACATTTCTAACACACTTTTAGAAAACAAATGAAACTATAATTTTAAGAAAAGGCAAATGTTTTCTAGCTAAACAACTGGGTTGTTTATTTTTAATGCCATCTTTGCTTAGTGAAAAAAGGAACTAGCTAAAAGAAAAGCGGTTTTCTATCTAAACGGCTTTTATAGGAAATTATTTAATTTTTGGAGGTGAGGTGAAATAATGTGAAATAATCTCCTTTTGAATTTTGGGGTTAACATATCAAAATACCCTCTAGAACCTGCTCAGTTGTGCAAGTCAGAGCAGCGACCCTCCTCTTTGCCAGTGGGACCTGTAGTAGCATCACTTGGAAATCAGACTCCAACACCAAATAGTACAGGTACAGTTCTGCGTAACTTTTATTGAAATACAAGAAACCCTGTGATTAGTTATTAAGACAACAATAGATTGGCCTACATCTTGCTTTTAACCAACACCAATTGCATTGTTTTGTTAAAATCAGTTATGCTGCTCTTTCTCCTCACCATGTACACACAATATGTACAAGTGTTTCCAGCTTCCCTTCATGTCTCCAGCGTTGCAAACTTGCAGTAATTGGGGAAAATGTGGCCTTTAAACTTCACTGGTGTTCTGTGCTCTTGATTTTCCTTGTGACTTTCCTCGTGACCTTACCTGTTAAACTCAGTATGAACCTGTCTAATTATTGCTTTTAATTCTGTAAGTTCCTCTTCTGAGTTCACATCAGTCTTTATTGATTTGAACAATTCTCGTTGTAAGTGGATTTTGAAAGAATTTGTTTTTACTGAGTCTGTAATTTTTAATATTGCACAGGGAGTGGGCAGTCAGCACCTAGCAGCAGTCTCACCTCTCCAAGCCATGTCAACCTGTCTCCAAATACTGTCCCGGACTTTTCTTACTCAAGCAGTGAGGATGAGTTCTATGATGCTGATGAATTCTACCAGAGCAGTTCTTCCCCAAAGCGATGTATGGAGTAAGTAGCTGGCAGTGTGCAATGTGTGCTCAATGCAGTTTTCATCTACAAGTGCATGGCTTGTCTGCTTACAGAAGTTGGTTAAAAAAGGTGGGGGATGCATAAAAGCCACTTTTTGTAACAGTGAGATTGCCTCTGCCCTCAGCCACAGACAGGTGTCTGTGAGGGACGCAGTTTCCTCGTCTGCTCTTTCCCATTCCATCAGATATATGTTGACAAACTCTAATAAAACAAACTTTGGAAGGCCCCAGCTCAGAGCTATAATCTGAGACCACAGTGCATTTCACATGTGTTTGCTGCAGCCTTTGGTAAATGGCCAATTCCCTCACACATTTGCTAAAAGACATTTTTTGAAGTTGGCATCCTTTCCCCAAAATCTCTTCTTTTTCTATTAATTGGAAAATTAATTTTGAGAGATGCTACATATTTCAAAGAGGGATCAGTCAGCTGTTTTCTGCCTTCAGGTATTATCTGAGGCTGCAGGCTTTCCCATTCCTTCAGCAACAATCTGTTCTGAGCTTTCTGTGAATTAGCATGCACCACATGTGTTAATGTCTGTCACTGCACATGTATTGATGTCTATCACTAAATCTCTTGTCTGTGAATATCAAATTACAATAATTTGATCTGAATTACTTAATTTGAACTGTGAGAATTTATTACTCTTCTTTAGTTCTTCAGGGTCTGCTGCAGTCCTGACTCGGAGCAGCACAGGCAGCAGCCTGAAACGTCCAGATACCACAGAGTCCCTCAATTCTTCCATGTCTAATGGCACAAATGATGCTGGTAAGTGGCCTGTGTGAACTTTCAGTAGGGAGATACTGATTGTTAATCTATGTGTAAGCTGGGTCAATATATGCAGGATCCTATATTTGTTTGACAAGGTACTTATGGGAAGTGGTTTATTTCCTGTTGCTTTACTAGAGGAAGGTTGCTGTGGGATTTAAAACCCTGTGTTTTTGGACAGTTGCATATATGCTAATTAAATACAGTCTGTCTTTGAAGGTTTGGAGTAAAACAAAAGCCATTTGGTCTTTCAGATCTCTTTGATCCTCCCGATGATCGAGAAGATGATGGGGAAGGAGAGTCGGTGGAGGAGCATAAAAGTGTTATCATGCATCTCTTGTCACAAGTGAGATTAGGCATGGACCTAACCAAGGTAACCTTGCTGGGTATTCATGGGGATGGGAGGGGGAGTAAACCCTGAGTTCTGTGCAAAAAAAGTTTATAATAATTTAACTGCGTATTTGATCTAAGAGCTAGTTAAGCTGTAATCTCTTCAGTATGGTATTTTTGAATTGGAATTCTGGAAGGGGAAAAGTAGCTGCAGAATAAGTATATCTAGATGCTAAAACCTGTTTGGGAAAATAGTTTGCTATGGAAAGAAAGAAAGTTTGTTCTCTTTGAATCTAATTCTTGGAGTGCTCGTGAAGCTGGCATAAGGGGAGTGCTGAAATGTTACTCCTGTCTTCAGCTTCCTAGAACAAAGATCTACAAAGTATGGCGACATTCAACAAAACATAAAGTAAAAGGGAGAAGGAACAATGTAGTGAAATGCTTTGCTTAATTGGGATCTCAATGAGTAAATAAGTTGCCTGTATGTTTTGAAATGCTACAGTTGGGTCTGGCAAGTAACGGATTGGATTTTTCGTGAATGAGATTCATGCTCGTGTCTGAAGTCTGAAGGAACAGCATTCTGAAGGTGTTGGTCTTTCCAGGCAGCTTGGTTAAATTTAAACAAGTAATTCTAGACTGAAAAAGGGTAGGAGACATCAGGCCTATCCTTAAGTTTCCTTAAGTGGATGAATTGAACTGTCCAGTCTGGAATGAACAGTAGATAATGAAATGATAACATTTTTCTGGGGAAACAGCCAGCAGCTCACAAACTGCACAAGGTTTCTGGCAGTTCTGAGTAGGAATTGATCCAAACTGTGTCTGTTCTGGGAATTCCTGGAATAGCTGAAAATTACTGATCTCAAGTTAGGCTGCCAGGAAGCTTCATGAGCATGTACCTTGTCAGCAACAGAAATTGACACTGGATCACACTGAGCAGATCCACAAGAATGGAACATTTGGGAGGTGGTAGGGAAGAGCTTGACCTTCATGTTGATAGAGACACATAACAGGAGGGGACTGCAAGAGTGAGTGTTGGACAAGAACCGAAAATTGACAGTGTTCACAGAGATGAAATTAAATCACCAGTGGTACTGTAATTCAGAGCAGCTTTTGATATGCTCTGAGTGGGATTTGAATCGATATAGGATGAGACTGTTCCTTTTGAATCTTGTGGTTTATAGAAGATATCAGCTGACCTGCTTATGTCAGAACTCATTGCTGAGCTCGAGCTCACAATCAGCTTAGAGCACATGAAGCTGTGGGTGCTCTGTTTGCTGTTCACAATGAGTACAGCTGGCATTTGTGCAGGGTATTCAAATACCTTCACCTAGATGAGTTGTTTTTCTTCACTCAGGTTGTGCTTCCAACATTTATCCTGGAAAGAAGGTCGCTCTTGGAAATGTATGCTGACTTCTTTGCACATCCGGACTTGTTTGTCAGGTATTTGACTTTGGAACAAGAGCATTCACTGATTCTCATATTGGTTATGGCCCTGGTGAGCTGCCAGAAGTTGGTAGTTTTGAAGAATATTGCTTGGATTTTGATTTAAACGTTCAAATCAGTCAAACTTCTAATTGTAAAACAACCAAGCACCCATAAAGCTTCTGTATCCAAGGTACCTGCTTATATTTCATTTTGCCTTCCCTTTTCTTCTCTCTCTCTTTCCCCCCTGTAGCATTAGTGACCAGAAGGATCCCAAGGAGCGGATGGTTCAAGTGGTTAAATGGTACCTCTCAGCTTTCCATGCAGGAAGGAAAGGGTCAGTTGCTAAAAAGCCTTACAATCCCATTCTGGGGGAGATCTTCCGATGCCACTGGGTGTTGCCTGGCACTGAAGGAGAAGATGACATGGTGAGTTTCTTGTGGTGTGTTTTTTTTGGTGCCCAGAATGCAGAGATGCATCCCAAAGCTTTGCTAAGTCACTGACTGAAATGGCTTATGCTGTGCTTAAGTAGCAAATCAACAAACCGCAGCAATTTCTCAACCAATTTTCCCCCTTCTTTCTTTCTTTTCTTTGGACAGAAGTTTAAAATATCTTGCATAACAATATTCATTGGTTTTTAAAGAATTACCTGATATGTTGAAAATGTCCTTTTTTGCTGAACTGTTTCGCAGCACTGATTATGAATTCCTTTCTTTCCAAAGTTTTTTTTTTTTTTTTTTTATTCTTTAAATCAGTGCAGCCCAATGGGGTTTTTTTGATGTTTTTCTTTTTTGGCACCACATTTAGGCTTCTCGCCTTGGGAAGTTGCAAATGATGATGTGGGAAGTGCTGCTCTGAAATGCTTCTTGTTGCCTCAGTGTAGTACATCTAAATAAATGTGCTTATTTAGATATAAACCATGTATTTGTCCCATTTCATTTGCTTCCCACCAATTTGGTTGCTCAAATGTTGTGTCTGAGGCAAATGTTTGCACTCCAATTTGCTGGCATACAGGCAGTGTTGTTATTTATGGTTCCATTGCTTCTAACCATGAATTAATTACACTTTGCGTTCTTTGCCACAGGAAATGAATATTAGTTTATGGTTTTGCGGTACATGAAATCTGATCATGATTAATATGCAGATCAGACTTTTTCAGAAGCAAAAATGAAAACTCTTTCTGCCACTTGAATATTATTTTGTAATTGGGTTTATACATGAGTCTTTCAGTTTAACTGTTTTATTTGGGGACAATTAAAACAAAGACATTTATGTTTCTAAACAAGAGAGTAGGAACTCTATTCTTTAGAAAGCATCGTAGTTTCAGGACTAAGGAGTTCTTTCTCATCAGCAAATGAGAAACCCATTAAATCACTGCAATATATTTTTAGGAGCCAGTCTCAGAAGGACCAGTCCCTTGGGTCAGTAAAAGCAACGTCACCTTTGTGGCAGAGCAGGTCTCTCACCATCCTCCAAGTAAGTTGTGACAGTACCTCAGGTATTTCCTGATGAATGAATTTGGAAACAAAGGTATCAATATCTCCTGCTGCTGTTTCTAATACCTCTTTCTTCAGTTTCAGCATTTTACGCAGAGTGTTTTAGCAAGAGGATACAGTTCAATGCTCACATATGGACCAAGTCCAAATTCCTAGGAATGTCTATCGGGGTCCATAACATAGGGCAAGGTATGTGTGTGTAAATTTAACAGTAGACAAGAAATTAAATTCTGCAACTAGGATTTTTCATAGAATAATTTATAGAAATTATTTAAAGTCGTTGTACTAAATGTAAGCAATGGTTGATTTTATGTAACTGGAGCTTATGTATCTGGGAATCAGAGCTTTTTCCCACACACTCTGTGTGATGAAATCACTTAGGACCCAGTTTTTCCCAAAAATACAGCCATCCCTGCCTCCTTCAGAAGCTGGGCATTCTCAGCATCTATTAAAAATAAAGCTCTTCACCTTTCCTTGTCACGGCACCTGCTTTTAATGACGTATTTCAAGGGATCATTGTGAAAAGTTCTGTAGACGTTTTGCTTAATGTTTTTTAAAGTTCTTTTTATTTTTCTTTAACAGGGTGTGTCACATGCCTAGATCATGATGAACACTATATTTTGACTTTTCCTAATGGCTATGGAAGGCAAGTAAATGCTCCAATTGATATTTTCATTTTTAATGCCTTGTTATGTTTCATGCTTAGTATTTATTGGTCAAGATCTTATAAATGTGTGCATTTATACATTTATAATTACAGGTCTATTCTCACTGTGCCATGGATAGAGCTTGGTGGAGAGTGCAGCATTAGTTGCTCCAAGACAGGTTACAACGCTTCCATTGTCTTCCACACAAAACCATTTTATGGAGGAAAGAAGCACAGAATTACAGCTGAAATTTTGTAAGCAGCTTTCTTCATCTCACTTTTTCTCTGCTTAAATGCCAGCACTTTTAACAAGACAGTCAGGAGTGTAAAATACTGAAACAGCAACACCCAAAAGAACTTAGCTCATGATTACCTGTCATGGGATGCCATTTAAAGCCAAATTTGCGAGAGGAAGCTGCACAGGCCTGTGTCCCACTTTCATCCTGCTCAAAACTATCCTCAGCTGATTCCCAAAGGGAGCTTTGCTCTCCTGAATTATCAAAAGCGTCTTCGTCATTATCTCTCCTAAAAATATGAATAGTGCAGCAAGCCTTGGGATACTGTTCATAGTGTGTCAGTTAAAGCTCTCCTGCAAACTTTACTTATCTTCACCTGCGGTTTGGTGGATTTTGGTTAAAGCCTGTGCACACACCCAGCACAGACGATTCCATGGAGATTCCCATCATATTTGGAGATGTGCTGTGATGTCAGTAAGTGGATGCTGACAAAATGAGGTTTGTAACTTGGTTTCAGATCATGTCTTGACACATTGATAGATGCCATTTGAGAACTGGTATCTCGTGTTTCCAGGTAGTCTGGGGAAGAAGCTGATTGTGAAACATTTTTAAGCCTAAACTCACCACCCTCAGACTGTAACTACTTTCCTAAACTAAATGCAGATGCAGCCCTCGGGCAAGGCCTGCCTTACCCTGATCAGCACTTCTTGTGATGGTCTATGGAACTCATTGATGCCAAACTGCTCCCTTGAAACAGAGCCCTACTCTCTTCTTACTGGGGATGGACACTTCGAGGGCTGATAAAAACCAGACTGTGCAGCAACTAGCATCAAGTTTTGATCCTTCAGGATTTTCCAGTTGCTGTAATACAGCTGAGAAATGACTGTTTGTTTCTCCTTAGTTCTCCAAATGACAAGAAACCCTTCTGCTCCATTGAAGGAGAATGGAATGGGGTCATGTATGCAAAGTACTCCACAGGGGTAACACAGCTTGCTTTCTTTTTTCTCTTTTTATCAGAAATAGACGATTGTACTTAACAAGGGGGTTTGAGGTGGTTCTGTGGGTTTGGTTTTTTATTTTAAACAAACATTAATAGTTGGAACCTCCTGTGAGGCTGCCCAGAATAATACTGGGTAATGCCCAAATGAACTGGGGATAAAAGTCCTGAAGTCACTTTGTTCATTTATTCTTAAGGAAGCTTGATTTTTATATACAAGAACAGAATCTAAAGAATTACCATTTTTCATGTATTTCCTGCCAACCAATGTTCTAGAGTGTGAGGGTGTATAACTTTAAAGTCTAGCTAAAGAACTGAATAGGTTTATTTTCTTTTCATCTCCCACTCCAGGAGAATGCTGTCTTTATAGATACCAAGAAAATGCCTACAATTAAGAAGAAGGTAAGGAAATTGGAGGACCAAGACGACTTTGAGTCTCGCTGGTAAGAACTTCAGTTAACTGGGAACATTAAGATTTTCTTTTAGACTCCAGTTTGCAGTACAGAGACCAAAGGTGCTCTGATCCAAGCACTGCATGCTCTGCTCTCCCTGAGCCCAGGTACAGGCAGGCTGGGGATTTAAGGGGGAAGAGGAGACCTGGAGTTCTCAGTCACAAATAATTGGGATCAAATGTTCAGGGAGATCTGGAGAGCTCCACCACAGCCTCCTCCCGCTTGCCGTAACAGCACAATTGTGGTTCAAAGGATCTTGGGGGCTTTTCTGCCCTTTCTCTAACATGAGATCTGCCTTTAGTCACTGGTATGTCTGCAACTTGTAGCACTGCTCCCATAAAACAGTCTCCATTGCCCTTTCTTTTTCAAGCTTATGGAAAGATGTAACCTACAACCTAAAGATCAGAGACATCGACGCAGCCACGGCTGCCAAGCACGCGCTTGAGGAGCGGCAGAGAGCTGAGGCCAGGGCCAGGAAGGAGAATGAGACGCCATGGGAAACAAGGGTGAGCTTTATTCCAGCAGGGTAAATGCCCTTCAACCTGTGGCATTTCTTCCCTTCCAGCTGAGTCAAGAAAAGCTTAAAGGTGATTATTCCTTTCCAGTTATTCCACGAGGATGGGGAGTGCTGGGTTTACGATGAGCCACTGCTGAAGCGCCTCGCTGCCAGCAAGCACTGAGGGGGTCCTAAAGCCAGCAACCATTGGAGCCTTGGCTGAGCAGAGTTTACAGCTGATCCCAGACAGTCCCCAGTGATCACACACGTACCGGGGAAAGCCCCACCCCTCCAGCTGCAGTGGTTCCTATCTCAGGGATACCGGACTTACTGAGACAGACAAGCAATTCACAAGAGGCGAAGCATCCTGGCTGAGCAGCTTCGAGCAGGGACTCGTTCTGCTGGTGGTGTCCAGGCTCAGGCCCTGCTCTGCTGCCTGTGGAGCAGGGAGAGGCTGGGCCCTGGAGCACAGACACTGTATAACCACTGTGAAGGCCACGACGGTGGTAGCAGTTGCGTAATATTCCTGGGTCCTACATATTTAAAAAGCAAGAAAGAAAATGCAAGATGTCATTTAAATCTCGCTGACGTTTGCAATGTGTAAATATGAGGATTCCTCTGATGGGACGATTTGTTAGAAAATACTACATAAATGTTATCTTCCACCTGTATGATAATCAAATCTTTTGGCATTTCAGTGTCTTGCCCAAAATAACTTTGTTATTTTGAGATTGAAATGTAACCATAGATAATTCTACCCCATGCATCTTAAAGCTTCATAAAATAGATTTTTCAAACTTCTCTTATGGACTTTTTATTTATTTCATAATAAACCTTTGCAGCAAGACTGTTTTTCAGTTGAGTCATGATAAATTGATTTATGTGAAATGTGTGAGCATTATTTTTTTTTTTTTCCACTGGAATAATCCTTGCAGCTAAACCTACTTCTTAAAGTAGTTAATGAACAAGCACAACGGATATTTGCAGCATCCACAGGAGAATTTTTCTGGACTCTACATCCAGCCTTTCCAGCACTTCAGGAACATCTGTATTGCTGTGCTCTTGCATCAGTTACTAATGGTTGAGTAAGTAGCTGGATGTAGCAATCAAACTACTTTTCTCTCCACAGTTAAGTCTAGCTTTTATTTGATATAATCTCGATTTTTGTCTATGTTGCACATACAGAAAAACTAAAAAAAGCAGTGTGAGATAGAAGCCTTGGGCTTTTCTCCCCCTGCCCCCCACTGTCACTGCTCCAGGAGAGCTGCAGATCCTTTCCTGAGGAGCTGTCACTGCTGATGAGCCGCTGCTGCAGCACTGCAGGGATGGTGCACGAGGCAGCCTGAACACAAAGGCAGAGCCCACAGCTCCAGACAGCTGGAGAGGAGAACGTGGCAGCAGTGGGAAGGCCAGGGCTGTGCCTCTCCTTAATGAATGTGGGCGAATGATGAGAGGTTGGCTGGCAACTTAAGGAAAGCTTCCTCAGTGTCTGAAGGGGCATCTTCATCCCAGCTACCACTATAGCCCTGGTTTAATAAAAACAGGTTTGTAATGTTGATGTTGCAGGAAGCACCTGTATTACACAGCAGGGCAGGGCACGATATCAGTTTTATTTTAATATTTTATGATAAGGGAGAACATTCAGAGTTGATGTGTAGGCTTTGATGTCCTTGATGGAAGTGATGTTGCTCATCAGAGAGGAGGGGGGCAATAAAACAAGATGAGGTATTTCACCAGATGAAGAATTCTGTCCTGAGACAGCTGTAACCTCTGAGTCCCCTTCATGTTTTCCATATCCAATCACCTGGGGAAAAAAGGTACCAAAAGAGAACATTCAGTGTCTCATTCAGTGTTTCTCTGCCCTGACAGTTAACTTCAGATACTGAAATGCAAGTCAAACAACAATTCTTAGAAACGTAAAAAATGTGGATAACCACAGTAAGTTACGTTACAGATCTCCTCTCCCACACCACTACTGCATTCTGATTATCAAAGTTGCTAACATAGAGCTGACAGACACTCACATGTACACTGAGCACCTTCCTCTGGTTGCGTCTGTGAGCTTGGAACCAGTTGACCAGGTCTGCTTGTGTAATAGACTTGAGAGCTTCAATCTGAAACCCACAGGAATGAGGTTTTAGCAGCACAGTGGTGAGTCAAGTAATTTTAAGCATAAAAATGGTTTCTCTGCAACCTCTACCCCCTTGGATAAAAGAACCTTTTTAAAATAACGTAATTTTAGACCCAGTGTGTCACTAGTAGCATAAATCCCATTCATGCTTTTGAAACTGCTGCACAACCAGGCTGGTTTTTGTGTACCACATCTGCAGGACACCCACCTCCCGGGCCAGCCTGTCAAACAGGTACTGCTGGGTCACCACTTCATTCCAGTTCCTGTCCACTTCTTCTCCAAGGTGGGAATCTTCACATTCTTTCAGTTTTATCAAAGCTGTTACCTACATAGGAAAAACACAATTAGTTTCAAAGGGCTTAAAACTACTTTAATTTACCATCCTATTCACTGCAATTGAAAGAAAAGCCAAATTACAGTAACAAGGTAGGTCGTTGCTTTCGAACTTAACTGCAAATAGCCAGAGAATGGATGCTTAGAGAATAACAGCAGAACAGAGCAAGAGGCAGGATTTAAAAGGTGAGGCCTTTATCCAGAAAACCTCAGAAAATCACCAGATAGCTGTAACTGAATCTTGCAGTTCGAAGAAGAGCTTTTCAAGATGAAGTTTTACCTGGGTGCTAAAAGCCTCTTCAGTTAAATCCTTGATTTTTTCTTCAAAGCAAGAAAGAAACTCCTCTATTTTCCTGTCAACCAATTCAGAACTAAAAGAGAGTCAAATAATTAGATCAGGCAGGAAAATAATTGAAAAGAAAAAATCCTCAAAACAATACTGAGGGGTAAAGTAGCCAAACAGCCCCCAGATGATGAGGGAAGGTTTGGAACTGGCTCACTTCCCTCATGGCCTGGAAGGGTCACATATCTGAGCACAGCTGGGGGCCAGTTTCTCCTGGTACCAGGGAATAAAGCCAGTCTCAGGTTTAGCTGTGTTCTAGCTGGTACTGTTCAAACACAGGCACTTCAGGTAACCAGGCATCCCCAGGAGCCACTGCCATGATGCTGTTGGGGACCTGCTGTGCTATCCCCAGCTGCAGTCCTGAGCCCTGCACAGAGTTACAGGCTATAGGATCAGGATCCTGAAGTTTCTGACACATTAAAACCTTCACTGGTGACACACACCTCAGTAATGGAGGTGTCCAAATGGAAAAATTAGAGGCAGCATTCTATGCTAATTAAGCTTTCACTGATACAGTATTATTTTTCACAAACTACATTTTTCAAATAACCCTTCAACTCTGGCAGGTCAAACATCTGTAGTTCAAAGTCCCAGCTTTGAACAAAACCATAGTAGTGCTGTGCCTGCTGAACATAAGCCACAAGAACAGCTAGACAGGAGTTACAGGATTTGAACTCTCCTGGCTGGAAAGCTTCAAAATGAGAGGGAAATTTTACTTAGTGTTGAAATCACATTTCCCTGTTCAAGTCACGACCACTGAAGTTTTAAGAAGCTTAAGGCTATTGCTTTATTCCTGTGTTGGTTTTCAGTGAGGATGTTGTGCATCCTCAGCAGTGCCCTTTCCGATATTCCCTTCAATTAAAAAAAACCTCCATGGCCTGAAACAGGAGTGAACCATTAACTGGGAGCAGGTGACTCCCACAGCCAAGGCTGGGAGTAGTGAAGAACTTTCCCCACAGAGCACTTACTTGTATTTAGTTGCCTGGGTTGCCACTGTGACCGAGAAACCAAGAATCCCAGAAGTGTTCCTGCAGGTGGGGTACACGTGGTAGCTTAAAAGAAAAAAGGACAAACCAATAGAGTCATTTCACAAGCACGATTAACTTTTCATTTACAGGATATGCTGCAAGTTAAAACAGTGTTGGTACTTTAGACAGAAAAATCTCAGATCTAAATTTGCAATAGTCTTATTTCCTTTATTTTTTGCATTGCTGCATTTCAGTGTTTTCTTAGCTTTAGGAAATCCTTTTAAGCTTGGGTGTGTGTGTTCCTGCAAACTAATCTCAGCAGAGTGAGAGACCCAGAGCTGTGAAAGGCCTGCTCCAGTTTCCTGAGGTAGCAGGGTGCCTCCGAGGGAGGCTGCTCAGCACCACAGAGCTGCTGTGAAAACAGCCCTGGGGAAGGGAGGGCCAAGTGAGGAAGTGGAAGGAACAATTTTATGCTGAATAATTCTGAGTTAACACACTGGTAATAGATGGAATTCTTACAGGAATCAAAAGCAACCTGGCTTGCAGCTTGTAGTGATGGATGCTTTTGGTTTTGAGGTGTTAATGTTGCTGTTTCCATTACAATGATTCAGGAATTAGCCACTGTGCAAGAAGGATTTCCAGAGCAAAACCACTGGAGAACAGCAAAAGCAGGAGTGTAGGAGCAGGTGCAGGAGAATTCCTCCCCAGTGAACTCACCCAAGGGTCTGCTTGGTCCTCAGGAAGTCAAAGCAAGGCTCCTCCATGTGCATCTGAAACAGCACAAAGTTAGAGCAGAAGTGACGCTGCCCTGCAGCCCCTCGTGGGCTCACACAGAACATGGGGACACTGAAGTGCCCCTGTCCAGCCACAACCACTGCATTAAGAGGGCTCAGTGCTGTGGGTTGGGAGCTACAAGAACACTCCTGTACTGTCCATCACTGCAGCAGTTTGGGGATCCCCACCCAGCAGGAACTTGGGGCCAGTCAGCCCCGCGGCCTCAGCTCCAAGTCTGTTCTCAGAGAAGACACTGTACTGAGTCTGGGGACACAAACACAAACTTACCACAAGCAGCTCCATAAGGGTGTATTCCCTCAGGTTCCTGGCACCTGACTAGAAAGAGAATGAAGAATTTAGGGTGGGTTTAATGTGATCATTCAGGCCAAGGTGACCTGTGGCTCTCAGCCTGCACTGAGGGACAATTCACAGCAGTGACAGAGGGGAAGTTCTGGTTTTCCCCGAGGGGAGAGGCCCAGCCCAGCCCCCAAGATCTGAGCTGGGGACACCAGGAAGCCACCACAGCACTGACCCAGCTCCCAGCACAGTCCAGGAAGAGAAGGTGCCAGTGTGAGGACCCACTTGGGTTTAGCCTCAGGAGACAGCCAGTGCTCACACGAGGTGTCTGTGTCCCCTCTGTGACATCCCTGTCCAGAGCCTACTCTCAAGGACACTGCTCTCTGCCAGAAGGAAGAGTCCTGCACACTCCCAGCACACGTTACCTGGTAATAGACTGTCACCTCGGAGTTGGCATCGCCCTTGTTGAGAGTTTTCACCTTACAGAGCAGGTGGGTGTTTGGCAAATCCACCACCCGGAACTGCACAGGGCAGGGATGGGCCAGGGGAGCGAACTGGAGCTTTCTGGGGGAACACGAACGGAACAACATCAAACACCTGCTCACATCTTGGCCAAAACCAGAGCAACACCCAGACATTTACACATTTTGTCTGCTGTTATTTTCCCCTCCCCCAAGCCAGAATATCTCTCCTTAAAATGCCACCATCAACAATCACCTCCTGCAAATGTATTCCACAAGGAAGAAGGGAATTTCTGCATCACTCCCACTCTGACTCCCTCCTCCAGAAAACAATCTTACCTTGATTATAGTTTTCATATAATAAGCAATTATAGAGTCAAGAGATACTCACTGAACAACGTAATTCAGGAAATCCTTTGCTTCCTAGGGAAGAAAGCAAAGACGTAAGTTTTATCTAGAAGAGAATTATTACCCCAATTCACAACCACACATCCCAGAGCAGCACTTGAGAGTGACCCCCACCAAAGCAAGCTGAGCTCTGTCCTGCCACCTACATCCCAGTCCCTCCAGACTCCTCTGCACCACACTGCAGAGGAGTCTCCACGCTGCTTTTTGCATTGGAATTTCTCCAGAAGCAGAAGGCACAAGCCAAAGAAATAGCACCAGTTATCCTTACAAGCCTTCAATGAGTACTCCATGTGTTTGCCACTCAATGAGGTTTAACCAAACCATGCAGGCAAATTCCCAGGATAAATGTGCTTTGAGGGAAGCCTCCTCTTGTGGCACCACTGCAGGAATTTTTCCATATCAAATATATCAATACACCAAACCATATAAAAAATGCAGATTACAGGCATATATGTACTACATTTTTTCCTATCTGCAGTTTAAATCCAAATTCCTGGAAACTTCTGTTCAAACTGGCAACTCTGGACTGCTGTTGGCTTATCCACGCAAGCACTGCTGAGGTGTTAGAGGTGAAGCTGCCCAGCACCCACAAGACTCCAGACAGCCTGGAGGGTGAGTTCAGAGTGCTAGAGCACATTTTGAGCACCAGTGTGAGCGCCCCAGCTGCCATGGCTGTACTCACTCTGCTGGTGAAGTTCCCTTGCACGAGACCTTCCACAAAGAGCTGTGACTTGAAGGCCCTGACGAAGTTTGAGAGGGCCTCGATGGAGAGGCCCTTCATCAGTGTCTGGTACTTGTCGATCATGGACCAGCGGCCGTGCTCCAGGATCAGGAGCCGCACATCCCTGCAGGGAAAGGAGGGGAACCAAACCACAGCACATCAGGAGCTGTTGGATGCCAGAGATGCCATTCCTGGCTGCAGACAGGGAGAGGGTCCCCAGGAGCCCATGGCTGACTGTGCCCTCCCTCAGCAGCTGCTGCTGGCTTCAGGTCACTGCAGGACAGCAGCTCCCTGGGTGTCCAGTCTGACCCACGTGTCTGACCTGCTGCTTGCAGAGCTGCTGGGGCTCCCTAAGCTACGAGCAAAGCCTGGAACAAGCCCTGTGAGAACGGAGCAGGAATCCCTGAGCTCTTCAGCTCAACCTCAGCACTTGCTGCGAAGCCATGGCCTGCCCTCCCCCAGAACTCACTTGGCCAGAGTCTCAGGTTTAATGAGGATGTTGTAGTATGTTTTCTTCAGCTGCTCTGTTATCATTTCAAAAACTGCTGGAGTAAAGCTGAAGTCAGACAAGTAATCAATGATGAGCTGAAATAGAAGCTGTAAAGAGAACAGTTTTAAGTTGGGTTTCTTCTGTTACTTTTTTTTAAGAATCAATTCCAACTTAATGCTATACAACAACATAAAATCATTATTTGGTCAAAGTAAGAGACATGCAGCATTACTAAAGCACGTTCCTCAGTTCTGCCAGATGTTCTTCATTAAACGATTCTATCCCAAATGACAGTTTCAGAAGGGCAGCAGTTTTACACAGTGAATAAGCTCAATATCCCAAATCAATAGGATTTTCCACATTCTATTGAAACAAATCTAGCCTGGAACTCCCAACATTTCTCTATTCAATATTCCATTTTTAACTTTTACAGCTGACCAGCACAATGACAGAGACATCATTCATGATTTAAAAAGAGAATATTCAGACCCTGCTGCTTGCATATTTGGTTTTTTCTGTTAAAACTCCTATTAATAAGTCTGACAGGTAACTGATGTTCTTAAACCTCCAGTCAAGCTCTTGCAATGAAAGTTGACAGTTGTCTCCTTCAATCACTGTGTCCTTTCTGTGCCTACTATGTTTTACATGGCCAGCATTTAGGGAATGGGAACAGGGATCCCCAAATCCTCTCAGCAAGCCAACACAGAAAATCTGCACCCAAAATGAGCATGTTCAGAAGCTGGATCTCCAAAGTCAAACTGAAAAAAAAAAACTGTTTGCAGACACCCTACACCAGACAGAGTGCAAATACACACAACTTAGAGATGGAAAGGCTCCAGTACTTTTTATGGACATGGGAGACACAAAGCTCTTTTTATACGGAAAGCTGTTAAATTTTAATGAAGATACAGTTATTACTTAAAGGAAGATTTCTTTTAAGCCTGATGTCAGTAATTTGAGCTTGTGTAAGTGCACACAACTCCATCTTCATACATGTAAGCACAAGAAAAAGCAGCACATTTGCTGCATTACCCTGTATGGGATCAGACACAATTTTTTCTATTTAAAATACCCCATCCAACCATTCAAAACTCCAGCTGTTAGAAGAAAAAGCACACACACTGCAAAGCTGCAGGCATGAAAGCACTGAGGAGATGAGCAGAGCTTACAGGTAGTTTGTGATTGAATCCTTTCACTCGGATGATTAAGCCATACTCTCCAGCCACCAGCTTGTACTCCAGCTGAGCCACGTCTGCTTCATAAGCTGGTTCCCCAAGGTTGTGGGAAAGGATGTTTACAAATGTATCAAACAGAACTATGCTGCAGGGAGAAAAGGGCAGAGGGTTAAAAAGAAAGAAAGAAAAAGGATGGAGTAAAAAGAAAAGTCAAGCCTGATGAGTTTGATAGTACATGCAGGGAGTTCTCCAACAGAAACGGAATTTGTGCAAAATGAAATTCAAAAAGAAACTTTTAAAAAAACCCCCAGAAATAGAGAATGCAGGTTTCATTTTGTCCAGAAAGCACACAACATTACTTAAAAATAATCTGGACATTCAACTATTCCTTGCAATGTGAACGATTCCAGCTTCCTACAGGCTCCCAGGATGCTGGTTCAGGACATGACTGCTCTTTTCAGGACCAGCTCCTTTCTCGGAGCATTGCTGCTGTTACATTATTGTTCCCAAACCTGCCCAGGGGAGTAACACACCATGGAACTCCATATGCATCTGCAGGCTACAGGCAGGACCTGCTGCAGAACCACCCTCACCAAACTGCAGATAAAACCACAAGGAAAGTGTAAGGATGTGAGAAAAGGACACCTTATTCTATTCCTGCTTAAAATTAAAGTCTCTTCCTGGTTTTTCACTAGGTATGGTAATTTAGTTACTCTGCAAGGTAAGCATAAATAATATAATCCTCACTTCTCTGCAGACTGCTGTATCAAGGGAGAGATCAGATGGAATCGAACATAACCTGGTGAGGAAAAAAATTTAAATAAGCAATTGTATAGAAAGTGACAATTCTGTGAAGTCAAATATGTTTCCATCAAGTTGCTCTTTGGTCACAATTTGAGTTTAATGAACATGGTCATTCACCCATAACACTTTTTTCTTATTTTAAGTCATCATTAAATATCTTCTCCTTCTTACTCCAAAAATCTTCCCTTTAAAGTACCAAATATTAGAAAACAAAGCTGTGCTTTGCAGAATGCTTGTGGCATGACCACTATAAACAGAAAAACAAAACTCCACAAAACACCTGTTTAAGAGACACTAAAAATTGTGACATTTTGCTTGAAAGTAACAATATGTTTTACACTCTTGTCTCAGATCCAGGCTGTAATTTTCTCTTTCTGTAGACGAGCCTATACACCTTCTAATTAAAGTGCTCCTTCCTCCTCAAGCCCTTGTCTCAGCACCATATTCTGTCTGCCCAATCCTGTCCCCAGTCAGACATTCAGAAGTCAGTAAATTTCAGTGATCCCACTTTTCAGCCTGAGGTATTAGCAGGGTGCCTTTGTTGCCTTAGTTCACCTGCTTCTCTTTTATTGTAGCTAATAAACATATCAAAAGGACTATGGAAGAGCTGACAGCAGGCACTTAGTTTAAATGGTGAACATTTCCACGGGTTATTTGCCTTCAAATAAATTCTAGCTGGTAAAAACAGGGACTTTCTATTCAGAAAGCCCTCAGAGGCATTTACCTTTTGGGATTTTGAATTTATCATCCTTCCTGTACCAGAGACAGCCTTGTTGTGTGCTGAGTGTTTTGACTGGATATTCTGTCTCAGGGCAGTCAGCAACTTTCAAAGCAAAGTCAGTGGCTAACAAAGAGAAAAACCACACCAAAACCACATGTTAGTGTGTTTCACAGACACAATCAGGCTAACTTCATCTAAGTCTTCAAAAGTATCAATAAATACGTTTTTCCCTCCAGTTTTCTAAATTGTTTGTGATAGTACTTTCCTGGACCTGGAGAACATCTCTTTCTCACTTCCACACCAGAACAGTGGCTCAGAAGCAGAGCAGAAGTGGTGGTATTACATTCCATCCAGGACACAAGTCCTGGCTTTCATTTCATTTGGCTTTGGCAGCAAATCCAGAAGGTATTTACATGCTTTCAGAAACAAGAGGATTAAGCAAATAAAATTCTCTTCTAAGGTGTCTGGAGTTCTGTGTTAACTCTCACTGACTGTGAGGCCTGCTCTGTTATGGCTGTATGATCTGCAAGTTTATATACCTTAACATAACTCTGTTCTTAAGCTTATAAATAAAAGAATAGTAAATAAAATCCAGCTGAACAGAGTGTTCATGTTTTTTTAATTTTCAAAAACACGTTGATACTAGTTCAGGTTGTTTCTAAACCACAGCAAATTCTCAAATAAATCATTGGGCAAGATTTCACTCATGCCTTACCTATGTATTTGTTTTCTTCTGGAAGGTGTAAATCTGGATTTAACTCAAAGTCACTGTCCCATAAATCACTCCAGTACTTGTCAATATCTATTAAAAACCATGAAATGCATTAGTTCAACAGGAAGGTAAGGCCATCCTATTTCCAGTTACCTTTTCCCTGTCTCCACAGAGATTTGCAGTATGACAGGAGTTTCTTATAGTCACCCCATTCATCAGGACTCTTTCTAAATCCCTTCCTACAAAATCTTCTGGAGCAGGACTGAAGCAGTCATATTAAAAAGCAAATCAAGTCTGCCTTAGTAACCCAGCTCCCACTACAGCCTGTGCTCCATTGTTGGTGTTCTTTCCCCTGAATGGCAGCCAAGTGGAGCTCACTGGGACCTCTGCCTCCCAAAATAACTGCAGGCTGGGGAATGGGAATCAACTGACAGCAAACAAAGAGCAGTTATTGAGTGGCACAGAGACTAATGGGGAGCTCAATAAAGCACTGAGGGTCATTTCCCTGCTTCCATGCACTTTTATTTTGTGCTGTCACCCTGTTACAATCTCTAATGCAGCTATCAGACATTCTCAGCTCCTGCTGCCGTTTTACCTTCCATGCTGTATTGTGTCCCAAACCACTTCTCTTTGAGGTGACACTGGCCTTCGTTGGCAGCAGAGAGCAAAACCAGGTTGGCTCTCTGAGGTCTCAGCTGGTTCAGGGCATTAGCAATGATCTGCAAGTTCCAGACAACATTTCAGTTCACATGCAGCTCTCACTGCCTGACCCAGCAAAGACTTCTCAGTTGGAATGTAGGAAGAACAAGACATAACAAGCTTACAAAACAGATTTGCTTTCTCAATACAAGAAGTGTTTCAATTAATACAAAACCCGAACCTGCATTATGTTTAATTACAAATGCCTATACACATGCCTACATTACACTGTATGCACATGTTTTCCTAACATCAAAACATATAATCAGAGTTCAAAGAATATTTACCTCAGGCTTGTATTCAAACAAGAGCTGGTCTCCTGTCAGAAAATCCTCCTTCCGAAACAACTGCATGTTCTCACAAAGGTTTTCCACATAGTCAACTGGATCCGTCTGCAAGCAAAGAAATAAAGCTATTTGTCACATAATTAGAAACCCAAGATATCAATTTTCTGTTCTGAGAAGAGCTTGACTAGTCAGGTATGTTGAGCATAAGTTGCATGCTGTGTCTGTTACAGCATTTAGTTTCAGTTATTAAATTAAATATATTTCATAACCATATCTAACGCTGTGTCTCCTCTGAGAATCCTGAAATTTCAGACACATCATCTCTGCAGAAGAAACCTTGATTATGCAGTTTACAGTCATGGAATTCGCTAAGTTAAAGACCCAGCAGAATGCACTCCTTGCCTCCAGGGAACACAAGCAGAGTCCTGCAACAAATCAAGACGTAAAGTGACCTGGAACATGGACAGCACAAGGCAAGGAACTGCTGCTGCTGCACGAGTTCCTCTGGCTCTGCTCCCTTCCCAAGTTCCCTCCCATGATGTGCAGGGTGAGGAGGAGGAGGTTCTCCTGCTTGGACATGAAATACACGTTGCCTTTTAGAAGGGTAAGGCTGCCCTAGAGGACCAGGCTGCTCAGGAAATTTCAGTGCCATTCAAAAAAAAAACCCAAGTCACTCAGTAAGAAACAGAAAATGGCTAAATGTAGAAGGAGTAAGAAAGTCAAAACTGAAAAAGAGCCTACCTAACAGGTAAGGAATGAAAAATCAACATTTAATTCTGTTATGGAAGAAGGTCTCAATATTTCTCTGCCTAGGATACATCTTCTTTCAGCAAAATACACCCTCATTAAGTGCACAATTTATTTCTTCTCGAATAGAACTTTGAAAATGTGTTTCAAAATGAAAAAGTAATACTTTTCACGGTTTACCTATAT
The DNA here is from genome assembly GCA_013397935.1 of Dasyornis broadbenti. Classification (NCBI taxonomy): domain Eukaryota; kingdom Metazoa; phylum Chordata; class Aves; order Passeriformes; family Dasyornithidae; genus Dasyornis; species Dasyornis broadbenti. The sequence goes on along the minus strand of VZRN01001083.1, from coordinate 4,540,178 downwards.
CAAAACAATAGATAAATACCTGCTCCTGGTAGTGAAATTCATTAGCTTCAATCTTTTGTATTTCTTCCCATATTCTACAGAGGAGGAAAAAGAGAATAAAAATGGATTTTCTCCATTATTTCACAACATTTACCAAGAACCTTAGAAAAGGAGTCTTCCAGGAAGGGCATCAGTGCTGAGATCAGTGATTCATTCAGGTACAAGACACAGAAGCCAGTATTAAATGCACTTCCCAAAATGGCATCTCTCAGAACTGGCAGAAAGTTCTCCTATTTTCCAAAGAGGAAGACAGTTAACTAAGAGGAGTCAAAATCTGATACCAAATTAACATGAAGGCTAACACCAGAACACCACAGTCCAGACTTCCACAGATCTGGCTAAACAGATGTGTTTAAAATAAACACGAAACTGCACCTAACATCTACACTAGTTCAGCTTACTAAACTTAAGGAATCAGATCACAGTAAGTCAAACTAAAAACACCAAGAAACAAGCATGAACACTTAGAAAATTCCTTTTTAAAGTGACATGTTATCCACACAGACAAGCTTTACTAGTGACTCACTGTTCATGCTCTGGTAACTCCACAAAAAGTGCAAACACTACAAACAACAGGATAATGGAGAAGGACAACAACACAAATATCTGATGGAGTAGCAAACACTTGCCTTTGATCTGGCCCCCTTTCCTGCAGCATCTTCACGTACTGAAATACAACGTGAGCCACCTGCAGACAGAAAGGAACAGATTAATTTTCCAGACATTATGGAAACAGCAGGAAAAACAAGCTGCAGCAAACCATACCTCATAGAAGTGCTTGTAACCTTCATCAGTCAAAGTCACAGAAATGCTGAAGATGGAGTAAGTGGAGTTCTGTTCAAATCCTGTCTCTCCATTTCCTCCATACAACGCAAGAGCCCAAAACCTATGGAACAGTTAAAGGTATTTATTAATTGCTCGTTTCAGCTTTGTCTCAGCTTAGTTACAGTAGCATATAACAGCTTTATTTCAGAGCCTTTCAATCCATTCACAGTTTACACAAAGCTTTTCCAACTTAAGGATGTGACCTCAGGATACAGAATTTAAGAAAAACAGTGAAACAATGAAGTTATCTTTTGGAGATCTCAAAGGTCAGTATCTGTGACATTTATTTCTCATTTGGGTCTATCATCAACTTACAGAATATCACTACAAAACATTGATACAAAAAGACAGGCTTGGCCTGCTTTTATATTTATAGAACATGTAAATGCACAAAAGAGAGTTTATCTGTATTTGAATGAGATCAAAGCATTTAATAACCATGCTTAAAAACCACATACTTTTTCCTAAGGAAAGAAAGAACACTGCCTTTGCCTTCATGTCCCACCAGCCAGGAAATATAATGAAGAGGCTTCACCCTAAGAGAAAGTTTGAAGGAGATTAGATGCCAGGAGGTAACACATTTCACAGAAAGAATTCAAATCACTGGGCTAATGACTAAAATAAGCACTGTCTCTTTCTTCATGGCCAGTTTTGCATTTTCAGCCAGAATTAAGATAATAAGCTAGAAGTGTGTGAGTTCAGAACATAAGGACTGATCTGAGTCAGTGAGGATAGGGAGCCATATCTGCAGCAGTTCAATTCATTTTTAAAATGCCGCCCTAGCTGAACCAAAGTAATCTGTTAGACAAGTAAATGAGATCTTTGGTTTGTTGTGGAAGTCAATGAATTATTCACAGCAGAAACATGGTAGAAGTAAAATGCAGCACAGTGTACCTGTAATATTGTTCTTGAGGAGGAAGTGCCCAAGTGATGGTCAATGAATGAACTTTCCTGATTGGAACAACTGGACACAAATAAATACATTAATTATAAGTATACACAATTAGACAGAGATAAGAAATTTTACATAACGCAGAAAGAATAGTTAAAAGCTATTCAAAACCACACACGATTACTCTACAACGTTATATGGATCACCCAGAGAAAATTTCTTTCAGTATTCAGGTATTCATAACATTTAAATCTATTTCACTTACCTCTGTAAAGCTTGTGAAACTCTGGTGTGTCGAAAGGCTGAGTCAGATGGCCAAAGCTGGGTTTGGGTAAACCACTTAAAAGCAAAATGGAAGTGTGATGTTACTGGCAGGGGTTCAAGGTTCCACAGAAATATTCTAAAACATAACCACCACAGCTCTGACAGGACACCAGAGAGCCTTTTCCAAGGGTGCAGCCCAGCAGCCACCCAGCCCCAGGGGGAGGTACCCTGGCGTTCAGCCGCACTTCCCGCACCCCTGAGAATTAACCAGGATGTGGATACCTCCCCTTCCTTCTCTACAAGGCAGTCACAGCACAGAACTTGCTTTTGTCCAGCCAAGTACAGTGAACAACCTCCTGAGCTCACCTTGGACTCAAGGAATCCTGATAGATTGGCTTGTGGGGCACGAGGAATGAGGAGGGGGGTGACCAGGAGAGACAAATGTGTCTATGAATGGCATTAGGCTCTCCCAAAAGCATTTCCAAGCACCACAGAAACAAACATCTTGAAAAAGCGAAAATGGGAAGGGAAATAAAATGCTTTTTAAGTTAGCAAAGCTTTAGCAGAACCCTCTTTTTAGTGAGCATATTGGAGCGAACCATTCTAAAAAGATTTATTTCTAACCCATTGCCACCCTAAGGATGACAATTAAATTCCAGATACGGTGTTAATTAATTTTATTTCTAATTATTTTTGACACAAAGCAAAGATAAGCAATGTGAAATGATAATCTAGGTTTGAATGACTTATCATAAAATCAAGGCATCAGCAAATATTAAGCAAACACTACTTCAAATTAGCACCACACAGTTCCCAGCCTAAATAATTGTTAAGCAGAAACAAAGTCTTCCTGGAACAATTAATGCTGGTCTTTAATTTAAAAAGCTGCCTTTTTTTTCTCCCAGATAAGAATGTTAATTAACAAATGGTAATTTCCTCTGTTTCTCCAGTAAGAGTTTGTTTTTTTTAATGTCATTTTAAGAACAGATAATTCTATCATCTGCAAAGTCTTTATGCATCAAAAGAATCTTACTTATTTGGGATCTCAGAGAAGATTTCTGTCACCCACTTTTCCAATGTATCCAGTGTTTCTAAAAAAAGAGAAGAAAGACAGAAATGAAATTTCCTGAAGATCTAAGACAAATTATCTTATCTCACCAGTTCAGTTATTTTAAAGAGGCTGCAAGTCAGTGTACTTGAAAATTGCAAAGTTCTAAATTATAAACTTCAAAGCTGCTGGTTTGAGCCAATTCTTAACATTCACTGAGCTGTATCATCCATGGTCATAGCTCTGGGTTTGTATATAGTGCTCAAATCCCAGGCTGATACAACTGGAATTTAAAGTTCAGTAGTGTCTGGAGTGACTGTGAAAAGGAATTACTGTCTTGGGGACCTATAAAATCACCAGTACTCGCAACTCATTCCAATTCTCCATGTTATACACAGGAGCTTTCCCAGTCAAATGCAGTCCTGCAGTGCTAAGTATTCCTTCTCCCCATCCTCTTTTCTAAGGGAAATGAGTCGAGAACCAGAAGTTTAAGAGTTTTTAAAATAAAAAGTCATAAATTGCTTGTTTACAAAGTTGACCTGGCTGGTTATCAGTTACCACCATTTTCTTCCCAATCACCCTAAGAAATATTACAATCCATCACTGGGTTAATGACTACTCAAGAGGCATTCTGCACCCTGAGTAGTTTACTGTCTAGACCAAAATTAAAAGAAAAGAATAAAAAAAATATTGCCTCTATTAATACCATCTCCATTTTGGAGATGGGAACGGCAATCAGTTTTAGCATTCAACAAAACCCCTCCCTAAACCCAAATATAACTTGAGTAACTTCTTAGAAATTTATTTCTTCAATTCTCAGCAGAAACAACCCATAGGTTTGCAGTTCTCCACGGAAATTAAACTCAAATCCATTTGCACGCTTTTTTCAAACCATGGGGAAAAAAACAGAATCTCTATTTCTCCTAGACAAACAAGTCAGCTGGGAGACTCAGCCTCTCCATCACTTTCTGTGGAGGTTCACTATTGATGCCAGAGAAATCAGCAGCATTAATTCATTTAAGTGGTCCGGCTCTTCATTATTCCAAGATTATTTCTGTAATGTTACCTATGAGATTTTCCCTTCTGTGTTAATATGGAACCCATTCAGCAGCTTCAGTAAAATGTTTCTCAAGAAGTGGCAGGATGACAATAGCACAGGACAATCGCTCAGGTCTTGTTTCATTTGGAAACCAGGCTAAAATCTACATATAAATACCCTCTGCAGGACTGGACAAGCCACTAGAATGGCTTGCGCTACAGCTGGACTGGTTCCAAAAGCACCAACAGCAGCAAGGAGGCTGTTTTCAAGGAGCAACTGATGTTACCTTTAGACTGGACAACTAAAGTCATGTAGTGAGCAGAGTAATGGCGCTGCCAGAATTCCCTCAGCCTGGTGTAGGTGTCAATATTGTTCATTTTGGGCTCGTGTTTGAGCGTATCTGCATTACCTGTGAACATCAAAGGGGAGGCAGGGTTAGTTATCCACACAGTGCTTACAGCAAAATCAGACACACTGAGAATTTCCTCCCTAGGTCTAGTCACGGTAAAGCACATTAAAAATACCTAATAGAAGTTTGGAGTGAAAGGAATGCTAACTGAAATCTGGTATCTTCCAGTTTCTGGTTCTTGTTCTAAGGACAGCTGGCATTTCTACGACAAGGAAGGACAGAGTCCTCCTGCGTTATCAGATCTCCCACACGGTGCACAGCTCACTGTGTGTTGCCAGCTATTCCCTCACTAATGGAACTTGCAAAATAGCAGAGAGAAAAAAAAGAGGAAATATGAAGTTCAATGTATGTCACCACAGACATTTATAAAAATGAGCTACATTTCAATGTTAGTACCTAATACCCATCACACTGCTATTGACATATTCACCAACACCACAAGGGTGAGGAAGCAAGGACTGGATTGTCCAAGAGAAGGACTGCTCCCCATCCCCGTCCATTCTGCTCCCCTCACATGGCTGTGAAAGTCTAACTCCTGCAAGTTCAATAGAGAATTATTTACTTTGAAAAACCTCCTCAGACAAAAATCCAGAAATAATTTATTTTTCCAGGAAATTTTAGTAACAAAAAACCCAGTCTTAAGCAAGATGGAGATGACTCAGAAAGCACCACCTTTGTGTTAACAGAAAGTTCCATGATTATACACCTCAGGCAACCCAGCCTTAACATCCGCAAAAAGCAGTACCAGCAAGGTATCTTAAAAAGGAGACAGCTGCTTTTATTCCCAACCATTTTCCTGTAAAATGAATAATTGCTCTAATTCTTCTGAACAAGTCTAATGGTTGCTGTGATATGATAGCTCATGTTAGTGCACCTAACCACTCAAACTTCTAAGAGGTTAAAAGTATAAGTATCATTACCATTTTATAACAGAAATTCCAAACTTACCCCAAAAAAACTTCTTCATAGGATGTCCAGGCCTGGCAAGACTCCCAAATAACATCTCCTTTCTGTTTGCATCAGAGGGCCTTGCTAGCTGATACTCTGTTAATTTAAAGAATTTGCAGTGGCATGCATCAAAGTTCGAGGTCATGTTCCCACAAAACAAAGCACAAATCCCAGCCAAACTGAAAAGGAGACATACCACACAGACGCAGCCTGGAATTTCTTTTAATATATGATGAAGTAGTGAAATAGGATAAGAAAGAGGACCCGCTAGCAGTAATGAATATAAAAGGAAAAATGTAGCTCATTGCTGAGTAGTAAAGAAAGGGATAAAAAAGGAAAAACATGTAAAGCCCTAACCTGTCCTGTCTGAATATGTTAAATTCAATGGGGACAAAAGGCCATCAATATTATACAGGATCAGGTTCTGCAGAAAGAGCCAGAGAAGAATTACAAACCTGCGTCCACCATATATCACACAGAACAACCTCTAGCCTAATAATGAAATAAGAAACTGAAAGGTGAGCAAGGTAGTTTCCAAAAATGCAGTTTTACAACCAGTTTACACTAATCTGAATATGGGACTCTGCCAAAATCAAGAATTCACCCTCCTGAACTGCATTTTCCTGTTCCTGTTTTTGCTGGTAGTAAGAAACATGTACAGGAGAGCTGTAAACTAATTCTTCTGGCTGGGTTCTCCTGCAGCCAGTTGAGCAAGCTGACACCATTTACTGGGCAGCACATTGCCACAGTGTCACTGCAAGGGAAGGACTGGTTCTGCACCACAAGGGCGTAAAATGGCTGAAGCTGTTGAAGAACCACACCTTAACTCAACAGCAGGTCCTCGTTTACACTGACTTTTATCTAAATTTCAGAAATCAAATCATCCGCTTTTCCTTGCCAGAAGACAGATAAAGAAAATGACTTGGAATAAATATTTGAACCAGTTGGTTTATCTGTTAAAAACACTTTTTTCCTGAAACAGTGAAGTTTTATAGGCAGACTGTGAGACTCCATCACATATTAGAAAATCAACACTCCACACAATTCTACGTCTGGTTCAATTTCCTTTTGGGAAGTGACTTTGTAGTTATTCAGGTGTTAGAACAAGGAGACAAGTAAAATCACCTGAACTTATTGTATGAACTCTGCACAGGACTGGAGAGAGCACTGAGGCTGTGCTGGAGTTAAGGGCATTTTGTTCACTGCAGAGCATCCACATGCTCATGTAACTGCCCTGCCACTTACTGCCAAACCACTTTAGATTATCAATTTCTAATAATGAAAATGTGAGGTTAAACTCTCACAGTGATGCCACTATATTCAGTCTTTCTTTCTCTAACAGCCACTGATGCCCGTCAATTCAAGAGTTTAATCTCTCTGACGAGTTAAGTGAACTTGACTGAAGTGCTCAGAATAGTAGTCCAACATGGAAACCATTAAACAGTGTTACGAAGTAGGTTTTGTTTTAAGAAGATGGGCTAAGCACACTAGAAAAGATTCTCTTACTTACCACTGTCTACAGCCTCCACTTCTCGATCTATTGCATCCCTGATCATTAATGGGTGAATAAAGAATTGTGCCCACCTATGGAACATAAAAATTCATGTAGTTGTCTTCAGTGTCTACTATGCTACGGCAAAAAACCAGCAATTAAATCCAACATCTACTATTTTGGTTTATAAAGCTGCTTGTCTTACTACAAACTATGTAATTCCTTACTATAGTTTCTTCAAGAAAGGTAAAAGCCAGTTTTGTGATACTATGAAAAACCAAAGGGCAGGGCTTCCCATAGAGTTAAGAGTAATAAAACGTTAAGATTAATCCATTGCTGACAGAGTTCTACAGTAGAAGACCCATCACACTACAGACAACTGAAAGGTGATGTTTTTTGATTTCTTCAGATCCACAAATGCTTGAAGGAGCAGAATTTATCCTCAGCGCTCATTTATCTCCTTTGTATGAGAGGCTGTTCTACAGAACTCCTAATTTCTGTTTTCCTCTGCACAAAGCAAGCTGTTGTGACAGATTGCAATTATAGTTTTTGACTCTTTCACACTTCCAAACATCTAAAAAAGCTGGATTAATCTGCAAATGGAAACCGAATGTGGCCTAGTAAAGTAAAATTTAGGTTATACTTGGAAAAATGTGCAAACACTTGCTCTTGGTTGCAAAGTAAACTTGCAGTGCGGTCTGCTCTCCTCCTGAGACATTTTATGGCATCAAGAATATTCAGCTGTGCCCCCATGAATGAGAAATTCCTCTCACTAAAGGAAACCATGCCAACCAGTGGAGCTCTGTTGTTCCAACATATCCCACAGCACGAAAGAGCAAGTTAAGCACTTTCTGGCAAAAGACACATTCAGCAGTGAATAACCTGCACTGGGTTAAATGTCTCCGTTTGAGACATACATTGTACTGTAACTTTGAAGGCTGCCTGAAACAAACTAACAACAATTTAGAAAAAACAGTAACTCTATCAGGACAGACATTTCAAAGGATGAGTCACTGGGATTCTGGGAGCACTTCCCCTCAGATCAGTTGTCACATTGCATAACATTTCTCCTGTCATCAATGCTACTAGTTTAAGACTGCCAAAACAATCAAAGAGCTGCATGTGTTAAGACTTGTACATGAGTCCTACATAATCCTACAGCAAAAACTCAGCAACATATCCAGAGGGAAACAGCATTTCCCTATATTCAGTATCACTGTTGTAGTGCAGGTACCTATGGAAGTTCAGCTACGGCCTTGATCGCCCCAAAATGAAGAACTCAACAGCTACACCCAAGATCCTGAGGCACATACAGACATTAATTAACACCTAATCACCACTCATACAAAGTTACCTATCCAGGGCTTCTTTGAAGTACTTCCTCTGCACATCAAACTGGAACACTGTCCTCTCACAGTCCGTCGAGGCGTTGTCACCACCCCCGTGCTTCTTCAGGAATGCATCAAACCCATTCTCATCTGGGTACTTCAAACTGCCCATAAAAACCACTGCAACAAAAAATCATCAACATTGCCAAGATGACATTAATTTGTTAATCCTAACTACAGCTATAGTAACCCCTCTACAGCTCACAGGCAGAGGAAACTACTGAAAACCAACAGCCTGGGTGATGTGCCCAGTAACTGATGTGCCCAGGCTGTAATCTGCCTCTGACAGTGCCATCCCGGCAAGCCTGGCCTCAACCAGGCAAGAACACCTGGTCTCTTCCACATCTTCATGCAGTTTCTGTGTGCACATTACTAATTCATCACCCTTTACCAGGCGACAAAGGTCTGTAGCTCCAGCCTGGTTTCTAAACCCACAGCTAACACAATTCCCCTCAATTTAATGGGTAAAAAATAAGGTTGATATAAGCTATTGCATAGCTTGCCAAAGGGTATGAGACACCATCTCCCATAGTAAGAATTCCTCACTAAGTCAGTATTTTTATAAAATCACAAACTCGTGAAAATAAATTCTCAAATAGCCAAATTAGGAATGATACTAAATACTTCATAAATTCAGAGCTACATAGCAGTCATTTTGCACTGAAGCTGGAGAAGTTGAAATAGGAGCAGATACTTACTGTGTTCCAGGAAGTGTGCTAATCCAGGCAGATCTTCAGGATCAGAGAAGCTGCCAACAGCAACACAGAGGGCTGCTGCAGACTAGAGAAAATACAACATTCTCAGTAAAAGCTGCTTCACGAAACACTTCAGGAAAATGACAGAAGTACAAGATGAATCAATTGGGACAGCCACAATAAAAAAAGTCTCGTCTGAATGCCTAATCACAAGGATTTAGACCTCAAGAAAGCTCACTATATACTTTTGCACCCTACAGCTTTAAGTACATACCTGCTTTTCTGAAGAACCTCTCTTTCTGGTCTCTTCCTTTTCAGCCAGCTCTTCTAATTCACTGTCATCAGAATCATTGAAATCCTCATTATCTTCATCACAGTCCTCACTCTCATCCTCATCATCACAGTCCTCATCATCTTCTCTACCATCTTCGATCTCAGCTCCAGAGTCATCATATTCATCACTGCCCTCTTCGGAATCGTCATTATCCTCCTCCTCCTCTGAAGATGTTGGGGCAACATCCAAGTAATTCAAATCCGAAATCAAAAGTGCACATAAGCCATTCTGTAGTTGGATATACCTGAAAAAATAGTTATTTGCAATGAATATGTTCATTTCCTAAGTCTGAATTTTCAGAACTGCAAAAATTGCATTATTTCCTGTAACACTTTGAGAGTGATTTCCTAATGAAAATATAATAGTAGCCAAGACTGTGAGCAGTTTTACAGTAGGAAAGTAAATCACTCTTCTGCATTTCAACAGTTCTGGGAATAAGAAGCAGTTCAGGGCAGTAGCAGAAGCCTTTCTCCGCATAAGGTCATGCACCCTGATTTTGGCTTTCATTTCTCTCTTTGTGAAACACTTAAGCTATTAGCACTCACTTCATGCACTCAGAACAGGCAAACCCAAACTTCAATCCTCTGTTAGGCTTGTCAGGCTCTTGGAAACAGATATGTGACAGAATGAAGATCTTAGTCTTTGCTTCTAAGTCGGCCCCAGAGCATTTGATTTGATTTGTTTTCATCAATGCTTTCTATTAAATGGGGTCTGCAGACATAGCATTCAAGTGTTAGAAAGGAGAGAGCTCCTCTGCAGGCTCCACTGAACAAGTCACAGGGAATTGGCTGGGTTCCTACCAAGAAGTAACAAACAGTTCTCTGTGTCTGTTTATATATGTACAGAGGTTTTTATACATGTGTGCATATATATATACATACACATATAGATATATATATAAATAAAACCCCACAAGCCCTCTGTGCAAAACCCTTCTACAATTTTTCACACTGAGGACTGAAAGCTCCAATGCTCTGCACTCAAGAGACCTCATTCGTATTCATTTACCATCAAATCTGGAAAAGAGTTGCAATTTGTCAAATTAGCCAGAGCACCCCTCCCAGGAGCTTGCACTGGTGAGGACACCAGCTGCAGAAGGGAAGGAATGCTGGGTCCAGAAAATACTTTATCCACCCTGTGAATGAGTGTGATACAGACCTGCGGTATCTGAACAAGCAAAAAAAAAAAACAAAGAAAAAGCAAGCTAGAATAAAACAAACCCATGGTCACATCCCACACTCCCAGAAAAATCTGAGTTACAGAGCACAGAATCACAGAATAGTCTTTGTTGAAAGGCCCCTTTAGAGGTCATCTAGTCCAACCCCCGAGTTTATACCAGGTCAGAATTTTGCAGTGTGGACACAGCTCTTGGACTACCAAGTCTATGAAAGAACTAATGAACAAGTATCTAATAGTTGTGTTAAGGTTATGACTCATGACCAAGGCGAAGTGACGGTGCTCTCTGGGCCAGGGTTTCACGACCATGAACACACCCAGTTTCCTTGCTGCAGGACTGCTGAGCAGGACCAATCTGCTCCATCAAAAGCAGAAGAGCACTTTGACTCATCCAAGCTGCAGCACAGAGTGTGTTATTTGCAGGGATGCTCATGAACTGCAGGAGGAACGGACAGTGCTGGATCCATGCTCAGTCTGGGAACAAAGTTAATCCTCCTGCATTCTGAAAGCAAGTTTGCTAATCATTGCCATCATGTACATGTGTCCCACTATGCAGCTGCAGCACTCCTGAATGTCCTAAAAGACACACTGCACACGTGGGCACTTCAGCCTCTGGGCAGTTCAGAGCCAAAGCCCCAGACAGCACCTTCCAGCACAACCAGCATCTCCTTCTCCTCCACACACAACTCTGCTCAGCAGGTTTTCACAGCCCGTGGAGAACCCCTGCCTCCCAGGGAGCAGCAGGCACTGGTGGAAAGCAGAGACCAGAATGGGGCTATTCTTCCCAAGGAACAATGTTCCATAAAGCTGTTCAGCCAGGTGTATCCAGCAGCTCTTGTTGATCCTTTCCCTACAGCCCCATTAAGCTAATGGAGCAGATTATACTAATTTTACATTGCTCATCTGGAGGCTTGTGGGTGTTGCACACAGGACAGAAAGCACCCGGCAGCAAGGACACGGCTGAACCATGGCGCTCTTGGAGGCTCTCGGATTTCACTCCAGGATGATCTAAACAGCTTAGGTTATACTGAGTAGAGGCACCACTAACATAGGTGTTCTTTACTTTTTCCATGTTTCAGTCCAATGGAAAAGGACAAATGTAACTAATATCCACTTGTATGCAAAATACAGCACAAAAAATGCACTCACATAAGGTAAAGACAGGAGCAAGCACAGCCCAATTGCTTTTTTGAAGGACTGTACAGCATTGATGCAAATAAGGCTTAAATATAAAATAAAACCCAATTTCTTAAAAATACTGTTTAAACCTCCTGAATAAGTTTAAACAGGATTGTTCTCACACAAAGTTTTTTCTTATATTAATGACAATATTTTAGAAGTCAATATTGAAATACATATCAGTGCATGGTAAACACTGAGAGAAATGCTTTAATTTCCCAAATGACAAGAAATACAAGAGCACGAAGTTCCATATATGGATGAATGTAAACAAAATGTACATTTTTGGTAAATATAACTACACAATTACAGCTCTAACTAGCAAACCCAACTTTTATAATGACAAATATTTTTTCTGAACAAATCCGCTTCTGAAAATACACCCTGCAATCTACGTCAGAGCTCCTTTGGTTTTGCGATCGTTATTTGAGAAGGCAAAATATGACATTTTCCATTAAGACTGATGACACCAGACAGACACACCAAGCCCACTGTGACTGGACTGTAGTACACATCACTGAGGTATGAAGAGGTGAAAATGTGTCAGTATCATCACATCACCTGCCAGGACACTCCCTCAGGACATTTGGGACACCACACCTGGACACAGGTTCAGCGTGGCTTTGCTTCCAGCCACACTGAACTTCTCTTTCATAAGGACAATGTCTGTGCTGTGCCAGGCTCACTTCACACATACAGAAAACAGTCTGAAAAGGTGCAACTCTGCTTCCAACTGAAAAATTCTGTAAAGAATGGACAGTAAGATTTTTCGTATTAGTTTATGCTATAAGAAAACACTGTCTCCAACTCTCTCATGCAGAGGAGGCTCTTCAGCCTCAGAACACATAGTGAAAGCCTCCAATGGATTTCCCAAGCTTCATCCACCAGTGTGGTGCTTCAGGTAGCAAAGGCAGGAGCTCCCTAAGCTGACAGCATCTGCAGCTGTGAGCTCTGCAGGAGGACGAGCCTGCCACAAAGCAGCATGAGTAAGAATGCCATCAGGAGAGGCAGAGATCCAGAGGAAGCAGCAAGGAAGTAGGGCAAGAAGGGAGGGAGTTAAGTTTCTTCCTAAGCCAATGAGCACAGTCCTCCTCAGGCAGCCAGCAGGGAATCTCACTGTCAGCCAGTGTCACTGCAAATCCAAAATTCAGTTCCAGGCTCAGGCAGCAGATTCTCCACTGGCTGCACAGATTAGACATCATGAAAAGTAAAGATTAAAAAAAAAAAAAAACCAACAAAAAAACCAGCTCTAACACGGGCTGGATAATCTTCTGTCTTACAGGAAGAAGTTATCAGAGTGTCCCTTCAAGAACACTTAGCACGCCTTATAGCACCCAACAAGCTCAGTCTCTGCTGGAATTCTCATCCAAGTCTCTTGCTGTGTCTGGGCCACGGGAGCTGTGGGCTATGCTAAGGGAAGTTGATCTTTTTCATCACTTTCCAGGGTATTACTTAGAAATATTCAAATAGAAACACAAGCAAAATGGCACCCTAAAAGCATTTTGCCTCAACTCACATATACATTTATGTTAAAAACTAGCTCATCTAAAACAGGAAGTGTAACTGTTTTTAAGTTGGGATCTGCTCTGAAATACTTAAACCGCACTTCGCACTTAACACTTTTGGAGAGAAGCTGCCCGGCCGAGGGCTGCAAACCAACAGTTGGGTATTGCTGTGCTTCGAAAACACCCGGCACCGACCAGCCTGGGCACAAGGGGCGATGCTCTCGCCGTGTGCCCGCACACACACCGGGCTGCCCACTTTCAGGACGAACACACCCGGGGAATCCTCAGCCTCCGTTTATCACAGAGAAACCCCCAAATCCCCCGGCCACCGGGATCAGCCGGATTTCCAGCCCCCGGAGTCGGTCCCAGCAGTGCCCAGGACACCGGGCGGGCAGACCCTGGCCCACCCCACCGACCGGCTGGGCTGCCCCGGCGGCGGCTCGTCCTCCCGTACTTGCCCTCCCACCCTCACCGGTACTGCTTGGGGTCGCTGGGGGACTTGACGATGTCGGGGTCACCAAGGTTGTGTTCGGGACCGGCCCCCCCGCGCTCTTCCTCCTCGTCCCCATGAGGCGAGCGGCCCC